>CM056395.1:24896575-25001575 GCA_029718625.1 Synaphobranchus kaupii | reverse complement strand
CTATCAACACCATAAATGCACAACCCCCCACGCCCAGGGGTACGATTCCTCACAATAGCACTTTCTGTGGTGTGATCCCACCTCTGTCTGTAACACTCTCTGCTTTACCCCTGTCTGAATAAAGTGAAAAAAATACAGAAGGAGTCTCCTTAAAAATAAATAATGACGTAAGGGGGAAGGGGGTAGAGGGAGGTTGAAGAGGAAAGAACAGGTAGTGGACAGTTCACCGGACGCATCAGTTGCAGAAATGTTTAAAATACTGCAAAATGAGGTCTCAGAAGAGTTTAGAGGGAAAGAGAGAGACACAGAGAGAGAGAGACAGAGAGAGCTGCTTGGATTCAATCAACATTTGTCCATAACCTTGGCTAAATGCAAGTCTTCGTTTTCTTCTTCAAACACAGTCTGGCAAGTTCAACGATCACCAAAACAATCACACCAAATGTTTGTTTGCGAGAGGGGGTGGGGGTGAAGTGCAAGGGAAATGCTGACTGTTTCAAGGGAAATGCTGACTGTTTCAAGGTCAGAGAGACGCCGGATGCTGCTTCTTTAGGACCGCTGCTCGAAACAGCAGCATGGAAGACGGTGGCCACAGAGGGACACATTTGAGCAGCACTAGGAGCTGAGAGGGCAAAGGGGAACCAATTTGGAGAACGTGGGGGGGAAACAGATGTGAAAGCAGCAGTGAAAACAGCGAGGGATGAGGCAAGGAATATTTCAGAGGGCAGACAGCTCGGCACACTCTCAGAAATACAGGTACAGTGGAGGTACATTTGTCTTCTTTGATGAACAAATTTCCCATATGTGCCCTGCAAGTACAATAATGCTCTATTTGAGTACTAATGAGCTTTAAAAAAGGTACAAATTAATTATGTAATGCTGGCTAGGGGTACAATTTTATATACCTATAGGGTTCCACCCCAGTGAGTAACCTTTGAACCTTCTTAGGTACCTTCTGTACTTGTTTACTGAGAGTGTGCAGGCAAAGCCCAGAGCACGCGGTGCAATGTGGGAAATGTAGGTGGAGTGGGATGGCAGGGGACGGATGGAGATCAGGAGGCACGGATGAGATTATAATAACGGAGAGGTGTGAACACACCATGTGGGAGTGGAGAACCGTTCCCACTGACGGATAAAGCACATTTCAATACACCATGGCCTGGATTTAATCAACACTTTCCCTTAACATTTAAGGTTCATGAAAAAAAAAAATCATGAACCTTAAATGTAAACCTTAAAACATATATATTGTTTAAGTCATCATGTTTGACTAATAGATGTTTAAAGAGTAACTACACCCAATGTCTCAGCCTGTCTCCGCCTACTACACAATTTTGAAAAATACTTTGTGGGGTGAGCGAGGGAGAGGGGTGGGGGCGGTGGAGCTGTGTCCATCGTTATTTGCATAAATTAACGTAAATTGTACAAATGATTTCGTATAACTTGGATCAAACTGTCTAACTAGACATTGCTCATCAAATATGAATCAAGATTCAGCAACTTCATGGCTTATTTCTCACCTCAAATATTTTCCGAAACATATTTTAGTGGACGATTTAGGTGGAATAAGAGAATTGAACAGGACGCCACGTAGTTCCAGTTTAAAAACGTGGAGGCGAAACGAAAGTAACGTAGCGAGTCTAACCAATCAGGTGCCGGCTGTTTCCGTTGTGGGCGACAACAATTATTCATATGACGTAGAGGTACCTCCAAAGAGATACTCTGACATCATGAATGGGGTGGGGGCAGTGTGGGGAACAGAAAGAAAATTTCAACCATTAGGGGCAGCACAAAGACGCGTTTCTACCAGTTCCTTATGATATACAATATTATTTCAGAATTGTTGAAATAACGGAATGCATAAAATTAAAGTTTAATTATAAGGTAAGCATACAAACACGTTTAGAGCAACAAAAAAAAAAGTTATCTAGAGTGTAGTTACCCTTTAAAGATAGATGTTTTACTCTTTTAATGCAACCTTAAAGGAAAAATTTACATGGATATTTTGTTACTTATGTTTCTTGTGGTAGTAATCTAACCAATATTCAGCTTGATTATTTTTTTGTTTACAAGTTGTAGAACATACTACTGTAAAATTATGTAGTTCTTGGCAGTGGTATTGCATTTCCCAACAGGCAGTTCACCAACAAGCATCTCACAGACGTCACAGACAAAAGCTTTATTTTAAAGGAAGGGACACACTGAAATGGCCAGGCCTGCATGGTAGATGAGAAATTGACCTTTTTAATGAAGGAGGCAAACTCATGTCCAACACAGAAATAATTACCCCTATTATGCCAACGTTTATGTTTTAGAGGGCAGTAAGACTGATAACGCTAATAACGTGCTCTTTTCTGTCCTCTTAACTCCTCTTAAAACCCTCTCTGTTCGTCTTACACAAAGTAAGTGCTGCCAGGAGCCACTTCAAATAATAATGGAGGTTTCCTCCAGACCTCCACCACACTTTTTACTCGTGTATCTCTCTTGTTCAAGAACTGTTGTTCTAATCAGTGGTTGGAAAGCACGCCACGGAAATACTTTACATGTTTTTCTAAGGTTTTGACAATGGTCTGGTTTTGAACTACACTTGTCTTAAATTTTACTTTCAAACAAATGCTAATGGTTATTTCTCACAGTTTGGCAAGCTTCTTGGATCTTGCCAGGCAGTGTTTGTAAAGAAAAAAAAAGAAAAAAACGCTTTGATTAAAACACTGATCAAATTTAAAGACAAATGCTCACTGAGTCGTGACCTATGTCTTTGCGCCTTTTCAGAGAGGGTCATAATTCCTGCCTTATCGCAATACACGGTAAACTTGATAACACACGTGATAATAAGACAGATGTGCACAGATGTGATGTCGAATTGAGGTGTTGGAGCGAACCGGTGAGACACGAATCGTGATATTTCTCAGACACAAGGACGAGGTGATGAGGATGCCTTTAACGAGGGGGGGGGGGGTGTTAAACAATGATGTGCATCGGTGAACTGTGACATCTAATTATAAAGCTGTAAACAGTATTGGATTTTTTCAGCTCTACTTTAAATGTGCCTTTCCCCCTGAAATCTACCCAATCATCGAATCATAGAAGCTGGTTCTTCATTGCTGAAGAGATATGACATAACCTTTAGAGCATTTAATTCTACCACATCAGACGGACTCTTGACTTACTGCAAGTTGAATAAATTAAAATGTTAAATGCTTGCAACATAGAACATCCCCCGATATTTAGCTAAATAAGATAAAATTACATCTTGTTCCCAAAATGCACAACAAAAAAAGTCAAACTGGTACAAAAGTTAACTAGCGCAAATGCAGATGTCTTTCAGCGGCACAGGGCCTCACAATGGGAGGAATGTGGAAAGCATCCTGATTGGCTATTGGACCGTCACGCCCTGGCCACACCCACACCTCGGACTCATCGCAAACCAAAACACAGCCGCGGTGCACCATGGGTGCTATGCACTTCAGCGTCCTTTAAATACCAAAAGCGATTGGGACATGACTCATTTTGACCTGCGTCTGCCTATGTTACTCCTTATTCTCCATTATGGGAAGGATGTGCTTTGCCTTGTCTGTTCTGTAGTGATCTTGATGACGTCTCTGTATGCACTTATTGTACGTCGCTTTGGATAAAAGCGTCTGCTAAATGAATGTAATGTAATGTAATGTCATTTCCTGTTGCATGAGTCTTTTCATATCCTTTATATCTGTGCTTTACCTTGCGCATATAAGAATGTGAATGCCGTATACACATCGCTATATAGAATAACACAGTGGCAAAGGCCCCCTCTCCTTATCTGTGATAACATTTTATATCTGTGGGTTTGTAGGCTTATTAACGCTGTTTGGTAAACTAACCACTTGTTTGTAAAAGATGAATGCCTTTTAATAAAGTCAATTAGGGAAGGGTTGCTCGTGCGGTGCCTTGCTGGTTCTCATTCTGTGTACGACTGCTGTGTTTGTCAGCTTATTTAATTGTAATTACCGAGAAGGCTGCAGTGTATGGATTATTCTTTGGGAGAGAGCTCTGAGCTGAGAGAGCCAAAGGCCTCTCGCAGTTTTCAGTTCAGTGCAAGCAGCATTTTCTATAATAATGAGGCAGATTTTGGTGTTATTCTGTGTGTGTGTGTGTGTGTGTGTTGTGTCTGTGCGCTCACGTGTCTACGGATCTGCCTGCTTGTGTGTATGCGCATTCGTGAGTCTGTGTTTGTGTGCGTGTGCCATGCATGTGTGTCTATGTGTTTTGATCTAATACTTTTTTCTTTTTTAAACCACTACACATGATTTTTGAAGTTTAAAAAAATTATAATCTACAACCAGCAATTACTGTTAAGGTTAACTGGTCTATGGCCACCTTTGAAAAGTGAGTGTATTTATAATTCCGAAATTCAATAACCCACAGTAACCTCCAGACTGCCTCGGTTACTGTGGTAAAATGCCATACCTGTGAGTGGATTCACACCACAGTTCTGTCGGGACAAAGAGATTTTGACACATCTGCAGGATAAATGCTAGGCTGACAAGTACCACTTCAACTCGTCCCTCATTAGACATTAATAAACTGCTACTGTACACCTAATTTAATCAAATTCCCATGTTATGACAGAAGAAGATGACATAAAAGACCCTGGCTACTGAACATAGTAGTCATAATTCTGTTTTGTGCTGGTTGTGTTCATTGGTTCAGAACAATATGCTGATCAACAGCGAGGCAAACGTTGCGCAGAGACTTAACAGAGACTTAACAGGTTTAAGGAAAGTTAAATTACAGTATATTGACATTTTTAGACAAAAGGCAATTTCAATTCTTCATTCTGAAATTTTGTGATTTTGTCTGAAGTCAGATTTAATCATGTTCATTATTCATTATAATTAACAGTTACATAAATGATATTTCATATTACATATCAGAACTTTTAATGAGTTTTTTTCAGAAGAATAAATTGTCAAGTGCAGAGATAATGTTCCTTTTTTAATTTATGTGGCAGAAAATTAAACTACGCAAAAAAAGTTATTCATTTAGAACAATTAGGATGGGTTTGAATGTGATGTGAGTGTTGAATGAGAATAAAAGCATACGGTGGGACGATAAATATTATATAACATTCTGTATAATAAAGTGACAAATACTCATTATTTCATTATTGAAACCAGAGCTGCACAACATTAGAATTTCTGCAAACATGTGTAAATCAATGTATAGACAAACATTCTCTTTGACATATTTAACATACACTACCTGGCCAAAAAAAAAGTTGCACACTTTTTAATATTTTCTTGGACCGCCTTTAGCTTTGATTACGGCGCGCATTCGTCGTGGCATTGTTTCGACAACCTTATGCAACGTCACAACATTTATTTCCATCCAAAGTTGCATTCATTTTTGGCCGAGATCTTGACGGGAGAGTCGAAGCACTCCATAAAGTGTTCTCCAGCACATCCCAAAGACATTCAATGGGGTTAAGGTCAGGACTCTGGTGGCCAATTCATGTGTGAAAATGATTCCTCATGCTCACTGAACCACTCTTTCACAATTTGAGCCCGATGAATCTTGGCATTGTCGTCCTGGAATATGCCCATTGATGGGATAACCTGGTCATTCAGTACATTCAGGTACTCAGCTGACTTCATTTTATTGCTGCATAACGTTGCTGAGCCAACCCCAGATCATAACACTAATTGAAGCAACCCCAGATCATAACACTGCCTCCAGAGGCTTGTACAGTGGGCACTATGCATGACGGGTGCAACGGTGACTTTCTTTTTGGCCAGGCAGTGTATAATTCAGTTTAATCTGATTAAGCAACAATGTTCACATTTCAGTATAAACCCTCCCAGTTTATGGATGCCCACTTTTACAACAATGTCTTTAATAATGTATTCTCTTTCAGAGGTATACCATGCGCTTTTCCGAGTTACATAAATTTTAAAAAAGTGCAATTTTTCACTTACAAACCAGTAATGCCAACCAATGCAACATACGTTTACATGTTAGAGGCCAGTACTTGTGCACAAGGCCGGTCATTTAAACCCTTTAGTGTGAGGTTTGTGTTGCCCTTACCGAAGGCATGTGCTTATGAGTATACCATCATCAGGACAAATACAGTGTAATGAATCGGACCAATTAATCTGAATTGTTGTAGCGAATGTGTTCCCGTTCTTTATGGTAGTTCTGCTTTGGCACCAAGTGTCGGAGGACAATGATACTGGGGGTGACACCGCTAAATAAATAAATACACCCACTTTTATCTACCAACTAAAAAAATCATCCTATGATTATAATAAACAAATATTTGTTATTTTATAAGGTAAATATAACACCCGCTCTATGGAAATGTTAGCAGCCCCCTATGGTTCGGCCGGGACAGCAAAGCATGCTGGTCTAACTGCAAGGTGGTGGAATGCTGTAAGGTGGTGGAAACTTTGGGGTGACTGGGTCCACTGACACAGCCTGGACCGGCCTTTACCTTTTTGGGGGTCCTATGCAAAGTTTTATTTGGGCCCCGCCTAAACGTGTGTGTGTGGGGGGGGGGGGGGTAAGACGAACAGCCGTTGCCGTCTTCTCTCCAAGGTTTGGTGTGTTGGACTCGTGATCACGCCTGAATAACGAACGGACCGCTCCGGAGTGAACGGTGTACATAACTAGCACTTTTCCCCCCCGAAATAAATAATCAAATAAATAAAATCAGACATATTCTCTTTGATGTTCTACTATGCACACACTTTTAAAAACAGTGCTTATTCAATAAATAAATAAATAAATACATTTGGCAGGGACAAAGTAAGTCGCAGAATAACAAATTGCCGGAAACACTTGCAAAGACAAAGACTTTGTCACTCCTTTTTTCTTTATCGGTGACATCACCGTTGTTATTCCCACCAAGACTGGGAAGCATTAATGATTTTTCCCACCAAGACTGGGAAGCATTAATGATTTGCGGAGGGCAAACGCTCACATTTTGTGACTATTCCATCTCATTTGAATAAAATTAGTACCATCTACACTTCAAAAGCAATATGCCAAACAATGGTGTGCTCGGAATCCCCAGGACACATAATTATCCCAGCTGCTATCATGAAGAACTCACAGGCTCTTTAAACAGCTGTCAGCTGAAACTCTAAAAATTCTAAAACCCACAGTGATGCTATCTGAAGCTTAATTGAGCGCGCTCACGTGTGTGTGAGCGTGCTCACGCATGTGTGTGTGTGTGCACGCGCGCAGTGCAGTGCAGGAGCTTGCAGAAGCAGCAGGACTCGTTTGCCCAACGCACATCAAAAGATTGCAGGAGTGGAACAAACTTCAACCGATTTCCACTGTTTTATGTGGTAGCCTGCCAAGCACTGAAGGGGTGACTATATCTTATTCAGCTAGCTTGCTAGCTAGTCAGATGGTTTATCCCCTATGAAAAAAGAATATGCTGCAGTATATTGTAAATATATCAAAATTATATTCACAATATAATTTAAAATATACTACAGTATATTACATTTCCATATGGGATATCATATTAGATATTCTAAATGAGATAAATGATTGCTTTCTCACTGGCTAGCAGTAAATAACTGACTAGTTATGTATATTGATTATATACTATACAGTACATACACACACATGCAAACACAAACACACACGCACGTATGCACACATGAACACACACACACACAGTATACAGTGAGCACCATAATTCATTGCACAGTGACACATTTTTTGTTATTTTGGTTCTGCACTCTTGCACTTTGAATTTGAAAGGATACAATGACAATGATACAGTGACCCAACAATATCAAAATACGCTTGATCTTATTTTCTGGTACTCCTACAAGCGATACTATAACCTCTCTGCATTTGAATGGATCTCTATGGGAATTGATATGGATGGATATGGATGGTAGATATGAAGATATGGATGGATAAATTTGTCAGGAGAAACAACCCTTGAAGTGATCCATCCATATCTACTGCATATCTGGCAGCAGAGTGATGGTTTGAGGCTCGTTTGATACCTCAGACCCTTGATGACTTGCAGCCATTTAGCCAACCATGTGTTCCATACTGTTCCAGTGTAATTTACAACTAAATCTAGTCCCACCCCCCAATTCCCATAGAGATCCATACCAAATATTAAAAATGATTACTTTATTCTACATCATGTTAAACTGTCCAATATTTTTTGATGCCCGAAAATGGGAGGGGCTATGTACAAAAGGTTCTATCATTTCTAAACGGTTCATCCGGTATAGATGAGAATAGTCTCAAATTAAAGCTGACAGTCTGCACTTCAACCTCATTGTCATTGTATCCTTTCAAACTCAAAGTGCTAGAGTACAGAACCAAAATAACAAAAAATGTGTCACTGTCCAATTAATTATGGTGCTCACTGTATATACACACAATAGACAACCCTGAAGTCATTTCCACAGGAATGAGCAAACAGACTGACAAAATAAAAAATTTAAAAAGGCTCAAACAAAAATATCTCAAACAAAAATATCTCAAACAACAGAAGGACCCTGAATTTCCAAACTGCTAGTCCTTGTACTTTTATTCCTGTGTATCGAGGTGTCACTTTTTTTTTCATCCTCATTTATTACTGCAACCAAGATGTACCTCCAGAAGCATTCACCTTTCAAGCAAGGGCAAGCGTTTTTCTGAAAAAATAAAAAAATAATAATAAATTCTCTCATGACATTTTAGGCCTTCACATTTTCATAAAGCGGGCTGACTCCTGCATAATGCTTAACTGGCCGATTCTCCAACTCTACTCATTTTATTGGGACTCTTCTTTTAATCGTAGGTATGCAAGCAGGGGTCCCCGCCTCTCTTCCCTTCTTTCAGCTTACAGATAATTAATCCCCCCGGGAACACTTTCGAGTCTACAGAAGGGGGAAAGTGATTCAACTTCCTCCTTAGCATTTTTTCAGGCAAACAGAGGTATTTCTGACGGGATTTGGGTGAGGAGAGCAATGATTAGAGAACATAACCCGATGTTGTTAAATACCACTCAGATATCTCCGACCTGAACTCAAACTGTGACACTGGGCCTAGACTCTCGCATGCTTTTTTTTTGGAAGACTCTCAGGCAAGTGCAATTACAAACTTTATAACTGCCACCCATCATGAATAGCATTGTATTAGTCGTAAACTTAGCCACAGCCTGGCTAAGCTGATCTAGATGGTCATGTTCTGTTAAGCATGCTTATCTACAAGGAAATACAGGTACATGCATGTATGCCAGCTTAATAATATACTGTTAATTGGGCAAATAAAACTAGGATGTCACTGTTGTTTTCTATTGGGCATCCTGTAATTATTCTATCTTGAAAAAAAGTGAGGAAACAAAAAAAGCAGAGTAAAAAAAAAGTTAATTGCTGTTGTTTTACAGACTTAGCAAACATCTCAACAAACATCTAAATAGCAATTAATGAGTTTCCAGCGCTTAGGAAAGCAATCCAACCATTGAACTAAAGCATTTTTTTGTTTAATAATGTGCTAATCTGTCATGAGAACATAACTGCAGTACCTGAGCAGACATGCCCTGTGCTGTTTTCCACATGTCTTATCTCCCCTTGGCTTTCTTCTGCATTCATCTATTGTTGGATTCATTTGCCCATTTTGTTTATTTTAACCCTCGTGTTATATCAGAACAGCAACATATTCAGAAGCAAAGCAATCCCCTGTAAGCAAGCCAATGCAAAACTACACAATGTTCCCAACTGTATAGAAAAGGGGGAAAAAATCAAGACCCAAGATACTTGTAGTTTACTATTTATATATTTGTCATTAGGCAAGCATCTATCTATCTATCTATCTATCTATCTATCTATCTATCTATCTATCTATCTATCTATCTATCTATCTATCTATCTATATATCTTTCTATCTATCTATCTATCTATTTGTCATTAGGCAAGTATCTATCTATCTATATATCTGTCAGTAGGCAAGTATCTATCTATCTATCTATCTATCTATCTATCTATCTATCTATCTATCTATCTATCTGATTCTGGAATTTAAATATTTACATTTGCAACTTAAAATAACTTGTCATATGGTTATCTCTACACCAAATGGAAATGCAACCAGAATGTCCTCAAATATTCTTGAAACAGACATGTTAACTGGGATGCATGTGAATATCCAGTATGAAAAGGCATATTTGTGAGGGAATTGAATCTTTGTGTTGGTTGAGTTCTTGAACACAGGGGATGTCACGTACACACAGCTCTTTATCAGAATCTGTCATGGGCGGAGGGGGGGACTGTCACAGACACACAATACCTCCCCACACTTTCTCAGAACACAACTGCACAGCGCATTATGAAGTGTGAAAAAAAAACAACTTCAACTAGACAACTTCGTCATCGCCTTTTATTTTTCCACTTAACTGCGAGGTGACAGTGATTAATTCCTTTGAACTAATGAAGTCAAAAACACGGCGGCTGACGGACGGCTCTCACTAGAATACAAAGGAGCTGTGTGCTAACTCAGACACAGAGGCCCAAGCACACTGACCGAGAAGCTAACTCAGACACAGAGGCCCAAGCACACTGACCGAGAAGCTAACTCAGACACAGAGGCCCAAGCACACTGACAGAGAAGCTAACTCAGACACAGAGGCCCAAGCACACTGACAGTGGAGTGAGGTGAGGGAGAGAGAGGTGGTTTTGCGAAACACTGAGTTTGTCAGGAGCTGAAACAGACGCGTTAATTCAGCACGGGGCAAACAGACTCGTATGGCCCTGGTTGAAATCCCATCACTGACAGGGAAAGCTCATCGGCGACAATCAGCCACACCGGCACACACTGCAAACCCTGGAGCTGTTGGGATTTCTGAAATGAAAAGAAATAGCTTTGCCTGGTATAAAATTTAAAAAAATTCTCTACCTTCTATTACCAATATTATGCATTTATTAGAACTGTGGCTTGCTTTTTGCATGTTGAGTTCATGACGGATCACAGTTTGGTTCTAATTACGCTTTTTTCTCCATGTGTAATTGTTTTCGGAATTTGCCAAATTGTCTTTGCAGGGGTGTTATCTCTCTTGTCACAACAGTGCTATGCTACACATAATATACCTCTGAACTTGTAAACATACACCCACAATATACAAACAAGTGGTTTAATCTTTTGTAGTATGAAATGGCTATCAATAAAGGCCTTTGGCAAACAGGAATGCCCTGGATATTTTGTACTGTCACGCCAGAAGACTGTGATCGTGTGTATTTTACTGATGCACCTTGCATTTAAACGAGCACTTGTTTTTCTCTAGACTTTTTCCAAATAATCACATTCTTTGAGGCTCTCTACAACTCTCTTTTATTTCTAGGCAGACAATAGTATCTTTAAAATGAGGCCACATTTCAGAAAACCAATAAAATATATTGGAGAGGGAAAATAACACTTGTTTAGCTGTTTTCTCCCAAGTTAAAGGGAATGTCTATTGCAGTTAAACTGAAGTGAAACTATAGTGCCGTTTCTGTTTTCGATATCTTTGCTTTTTTTGCTTTTAATGTTGGGAACAGTATGTTTCCATTTGTCTGCAGAAAATCACAATAACAGCAGGCTTTTCCTAGGGAATACTGCACAGGTAGTCAGCACAGTCACATATCTTTAAATTGCCTGGATATCTCACTCTATTCACCACATCAGCACATCCAAGATCGGCGATTCTCCCGAGTACCTCTGCAACACTGTTACAAGGACGCATCGCCCACTACGCGGAAATAAGGCACAACAAACCAGAGGTTCAGGGTGAAATGCAGGCAGCTTCGAAGCACATTAAATTCATCGTGCGTCCTCAAAAGTTGCACAGGGACAAGGTCACGCGCCTCCAGCCTTTGTTGAGCTGGTGCTAAAAAGACAGTCCACAAAGAATGAGTTTTGTTTTCCTACCTGTTGTCATTTTTTAAGTTGAATCAAAAGTACACAAAGACTGTTGTCAATGCAAAGACAGTCTGGGAAGCTTAACTCCATCTGATAATCAACCGTTAGGAGCTGGTAATTACAGTTAGAAAACAAGGGTCACTGGAGGCACTAATTAGCGCCGTAGATATAAATTTTTCCTGGGTTTTGTGCAGTTTTTTAGGAAACCACACACATATGCCATATTGAATTTAATATGAGTAATGCACATAAATGGTGAGCAGGCTTTTGATTAATAAAACAGATGTAAGCATAAAATGATCACATTACATTACAAGCATTTAGCAGACGCTCTTTTCCAGTGCAACTTACACGACGTTTTTACTACATTTTTTATAGTATCAAATTATACAGCTGGTTATACAACGATGAGATCCGAACGAGTAACGTGATTGGCCGAGACACATTCCACCAGCATAACCGCACTGCCAGTGCGCAGACGCGTTCTAAAGAGCGTTGCCTCGGAAGCATAAACATCAACAATAGCAACAGCAACAGGGTGCTAGCAAGTTGGCGAATCCGAAATAAAGAATGAGTTAATCAAAAGTCATTGTTTAAAATTTTTTTCATTACTTACTAAACTTTTCTGGTAACATTGTTGTATGAAAGCAATAGATCACTCGAGGTTCATGCATTATTGGATATAAGCACTGCTGAGAGTACTGCGACGTCACAGCAGTGCTTACATTTCCAATAACGCACTCCCTCTCGTGATCCATTGCTTAAATATATACTGAGTCAGTGCAGGTTAAGCACCTTGCAAGAGGGTACAATGGCAGTGTCTTACCTGGGAATCCAGTTAGAAGCCCAGTTCCCTAACCACTGTACTACACTGCCACCCTGATCACCTGCACAGCCATTCTCTACAGAGCTCCGCCCTGATCACCTGGACAGCCATTCTCTACAGAGCTCCGCCCTGATCACCTGCACAGCCATTCTCTACAGAGCTCCGCCCTGATCACCTGCACAGCTATTCTCTACAGAGCTCCGCCCTGATCATCTGCACAGCCATTCTCTACAGAGCTCCGCCCTGATCACCTGCACAGCCATTTTCTACAGAGCTCCGCCCTGATCACCTGCGCAGCCATTCTCTACAGAGCTCCGCCCTGATCACCTGCACAGCCATTCTCTACAGAGCTCCGCCCTGATCACCTGCACAGCCATTCTCTACAGAGCTCCGCCCTGATCACCTGCACAGCTATTCTCTACAGAGCTCCGCCCTGATCACCTGCACAGCCATTCTCTACAGAGCTCCGCCCTGATCACCTGCACAGCCATTCTCTACAGAGCTCCGCCCTGATCACCTGCACAGCCATTCTCTACAGAGCTCCCAAGTTCATGTTTTCATGGTCCCTCTCAGTATACTTCTCTCTCTGTCACACACACTCACACTCACTCACACACACACACACACACACACACACACTCACTCACTCACTCACTCACTCACTCACTCACTCACTCACTCACTCACTCACTCACTCACTCACTCACTCACCTCACTCACTCACTCACTCACTCACTCACTCACACTCACTCACACACACTCTCACTCACACACACACACACACACACACTCACTCACTCACTCACTCACAGTCACACTCACTCACTCACCTCACTCACTCACCTACCTCACTCACTCACTCACTCACTCACCTCACTCACTAACTCTAATTTGCAGATTTGTCTACTGATCGGTGGGCTGTAATTTAGGTTACACAAAACACAGGGTGCTCTCCATCCAGGTGTTCCTAGAACGCTACCGTTTGATGTGAAAATGCAGCGGTGCAGTTTGTGTCGGGCGTGATGGGTTTGCGTGAATTAATCGAACTTGGCGCAGTCGGCCACGCCTCGCCACGGCAGCCGAAGTGAGCCAATCAGGTAAAACCCGTGTTTGATCAATAGGAAACGTGCCGCTGATGTCAACGCTGGGGAGCGTTTATTTCCCCAAGGAATGCTGTACTGTGCGACACACAGCAGATTCCATTTGCTAAAAATAACTTGGGCGAAATGTGATTACCGCCACCATGTGTAACAATACCGAAAAGCTTTAAACAACGGATGGGTGGAGATTCTCCCAGCTTAGCCAGCAGCCAGGAAAAAGCAACTCTCTCTCACACACAAAAGCTTGCATCACACACACACACACACACACATGTGCATGTGGTAATGTGAAAACGGATACGAATGCATGCACACACACACACAGAATGATAATTTTCGGCATGTTCCTTCATTCCCACAATAAATCCGGTCACAATTTCACATCTCAGTTATTCGATTATCATATCTGTGAATCTGAAGAAGCAAACCAATTCAAAGCGTCCGCAGTCATTCAAGAGACAGTTTCCTTGTGCTGTACACCTAGGCCAAATAAAAAGAGTAACTCCCAACCACGGGATTGCTTTTGTTAATTAGTAGATAGTTCAAACACAACAAATCCTCCTGGGAGAAAGGTGCTACACAATATGTAGCTACCTCCCATAACCTGAGGGACACTGGTAACGATGCCCAATGATATTAATTATGAGGTAAAATTGTCATAATTGTTTATATTAATTACAATACGTCTCCTTCTGATAATAATTATATGGATATGTTCATTAATTCAAGGTATATTGTACTTTATGTTTGATGTAATGTTTATATAAATCATTGGCAACACTGAACTATGTCATGCCATTAAGGATTTTGAATTGAACTGAATTGACTTCACACGAGACGGGGTAGGCCAGGGTAGATAAAACACCTTATATTACCTGCTTTGTATAACTGTACCTTAGACTGGCTTGCGTTAAAAGACATGACGGAACGCGAAGCAGCAGAGGGACGAGACACAAACTGAATTGAAAAACGTTCGTCTTGGTTAACGTGCTGCATCTCCCCAGCATTTCAGGTTGTCTTCCACGGCTAGGATTTGCATTTTGCTTAACCGAGGAAAATCGACTCCCTTTGCTTCAAACATGACAGATATCATCCCTTTTACGGAAGCTCGTCCAAAGGAGTGACATGCCGTTGTGGCTGTACTCTGATTTGTATCATTTATATCCTGTGCAGTTTATTTTTCCTGTTGCCTTCAACAAAATGGTGCCCAAGATCTTTAGGCAAAAAAAACAAAAAACCTTGTGTGACACGACAAAAAAATTGTAAAGGTTCTTTCCTATTTCTGCTTCCCTCCAGTGATGTGTAAGTAGACAGATTGATTTTGTGGCTCTCTTACGTCTCTCTGTGACAGAAGAGCAAAACGGGTACTTCTCAAATGCTACAGCTGACAAAGACATGATAAATGAAAAGAATAGACGAGGAACAGCCTTCATGTCGTTCATAGTACCATACATTTATGAATATCAATGGCAGAATGCAATCCAATATAGTGGATACATTTTTTTTTGAGTGCCAATATGCGCACAGTTTTTGTTAAAACTTGACCTCAGAGTCACAGTCAACAGTTGGCTTGAAGTACAAATAATGTTTAGTCTGAGGGACGGCTGAGGATCTGAGGGATAGCTTTCATGTTGCTAGTTAAGCCAAGGTTTTTGTAGAGTAAGCGGTTGCTTAGCATTCTATATTTTCCAAGTTTGCCCAACACTAAACACATCTATATGTGAATTACAGCATACAAATATACAGTCATGTGAAAAAGTAAGTATACCCTCAAACGGTAGTTTTTTTGACATACTGTATCTGGACACAAGTTTATTTTATTTTAATTTCAACCATATTGATTGATTAAGGTAAAATAATTCAACAATTGATGCTAAAAAAGTAGACTTTGAACTCACTTAAGCAATTGAAATAAACATAAATGCAAATTCCTCATGAGGAAAAAGTAAGTAGACCCCTACCTTTACTACCAAATATATTGATTACAATTGATGTCTGGTGCACAAAACAGGTGTAAATGATTGTTAGATAATCATTAGATAATTAGAGAATCATTTGGAAGTTGTTTGCTTACATAAAAGCAGACAATTGGTCTGGTTTGGACCTAACCATCGAGATGTGTACTAACATATCATGCCTAGGTCAAAAGAGCTAGCCGGAGAAAGATTATTGATTCTTTTGAGACTGGGAGGAGTTACAAAGCCATGTAAAAGCAGTTTGAAGTACATCATTCAACTGTTCGACGCATCATATCCAAATGGAGAAAATTCACCACCAGCGGAAATCTACGCAGGACAGGCCGCCCCACCAAATTCACCCCAAGAGCTGACCGAAAGGTGCTCCTAGACGTCTCCAAGAACCCAATGGTAACATCTAAGGACCTACACTTGCCACAGTTCATGTGAAAGTGCATGAGTCAACTATTAGAAATAGATTGCACAAACTTGGCCCACAGGATAGGAAGGAAGAAGCCCCTGCTCTACAAAAAGAATATAAAAGCATGACTGAAATTTGCCAAACAACATCTGGATAAAGTTCAAAACTACTGGGAAAATGTACTCTGGACTGATGAGTCAAAGTTGGAGTTGTTTGGGCGCAATGCAAAACGTCATGTTTGGCAAAGATGCAACACTGCCTTTGAGCAGAAGCACCTCATTCTAACGGTGAAATATGGTAGAGGGGTCGTGATGGTTTGGGGCTGCTTTGCTGCCTCAGGGCCTGGTAAACTTATCATAATAAATTCAACAATGAATTCACCTTTATGCCAGACCATTCTTGAGGAGAATGTGAGGCCATCAGTTCAAATGCTGAAGCTGAAAATGTCCTGGATCCTCCAACAGGATAATGATCCTAAACATACAAGCAAATATACTACAGAATGGCTCAGAAAGAAAAAATGGAGGGTTATGGAATGGCCAAGTCAAAGTCCAGACCTCAATCCTATCAAAATGCTTTGTGGGGACTTGAAGCGGGCTGTACATTCAAGGAATCCCTCTAACATCACACAATTAAAGCAGTACTGCAAAGAAGAATGGCTGAGAATTCCTCCCAGTCGATGTAAGAGACTTATAGTCAATTACAAGAAATGCCTAGAAGAGGTTATTGCTGCCAAAGGGGGCAACACCAGTTATTGAAGCGAGGGGTGTATTTACTTTTTTCCTCACAGGATAATTGCACTTCTTTTGATTTCTGATAAAGAAATCATTTAAAAGCATAATTTCTTTGTGTCCTATGTTAAATTAGACAACCTTAAACAGTAAAAAGCATTGGAATAAGGATCAAATATCCATGTGTCCAAATATGCCTAAAAAGAAACAACTTATCTGGGGGTACTTACTTTTTCACGTCTATATACTTTAGCATTTATGTCAAACGTTGGGCAATATCAATTAGGAATAATATGAAATTAAAATCCATAATTATGCATTTTCGTTCTTGCAGCAGCAGACATACTGCCAAGTACAGCTTTTGGCCCTTCCAAACGGCTGAAGCTAAGCAGGTGTGGGCTTGGTTAGTACTTGCATGGGAGACCTAGGAGGCTCGAGTTGGAAGTGATGGTGGGGCAGTAGGGGGTGTTATCCCATCAGGTCCACATAAATCCTAATGCCCCAGTGCTGTGATGGGGACACTGTGTTGTAGGAGAGGCTGTCTTTCAGATGAGGTCCTGGCTCACTGTGTTCATTAAAGATCCCGTGGTATCCATCTCAAGTTGCTGCCTAAATGTTCCCCCAGTTTAACTGTGCCTGTTAACTGCCTGTCTCATGACCTAAATGGCCACTGTGCATAACCCAGGTGAGTGATAAACTCCATCACAGTTAAGACATGAGCGTTTTTGCCATTTTGGCAGGAAATTGCACATTCAGCTTCTTGGCACCTAACTGTGGTACTTAACCTGAATGGCCCGAACATATGCTGGCATATTCATGGTTAGCATGTAAAACATACATTTTGAAGGTTCGCCTGAAACAAGATAAGAAGGTTCTTTACTTGAACGAAATCATCAGAGAAGCCAATGCGAGTACTGATCCACACACCCAGAAAAGAAGCTTCTTCACAAGACCGTCGGGAATCGGGATGCACAAGATTTTAATTTGCTAATTAAGTGAAGAACAGACTTCCTCCAGTAACACTTTAAAATGACAAGGTGCGTAAATGATTGTAAATTCTCACTCCGCACGAGTTTATCTTGGTTAAGCAGCTCTGTATCCTGTGCGCTAACAAATTATCTCTTCATTAGCTGAATGCAGTTGTTCTCATTTTTTTTTTTTCCACCAGGGGCATTTTTAATGATACGATATCAGTATGTGCAATCAGTGTAACTGATCAAATATAATTAGTACGGAATTCTAATGGTTTTCCACAAATCCATTAAGTGTGTCCTGTTCTGCAGGACTGTCGACCTGCAAGTGTGAACACACACACACACGCACACACACACACACACACACACACACACGCACGCACGCACGCACGCACGATGCGTGTGCAATGAGAAATGTGAGTACACACACAAGATGGGAAATCTGAACAGAGAGTATAATGAACAAGTCCTCCTTATTAAATCCTTATTTTTCATTGTCTTTCAAGTTGTCTGAAGCTCGTACATGAAACATAAAAACATCTTCCGACTGCGTCGGCTTAAAGGACCTTTTCACTTAATCACTCCCATCCCATCCCATTGCATCTGAAAAGATCTTTCAAGTGCCAATTTATCACGTGCAAACTTAGCATCAGAAGGTATGTGTGTGTTCTCTCCGTGGTGGGATGGGTTTGCATTGGGGACTTGTAGGATGGAGAGGATCATCAAATAGACAGCAGCTCTTGTGCTCTCATGTCCCTCAGACCTGTTTCAGGAGCTGGTGCCGTGCCAAGAAGCACCGCCTTCATTCCGTTTACTCACGGAGAGACAGAACGTCACACAATCAGCCAATCAAACACCAGCATGTTATGAAACCATCCCACCCCCCCCAAATAAAAGCAAAACAAAGGCTGCCAGGTAGGGTTTTATGCTGATTATATGCGTTCTATTCATTTATTTATTTGACAGGGATAGTTTACAGCCACACGGCAGTCCCATTAGCAATCAAGCAAAATTTCATCTAATGTCCCTGGGAAGACAACAAACACAGCTCCAATTCCCTCAGAAGAAGAAAAACATGATTATATACCGGCACATGTTGAGTTATTAAGTGATTAATACCACGGACATCTCAATCAGTGCACAATCAGTCCACATCAAGTTTAAATCATACACAATCATATCAGCATACTGGTTACAGGCCACTGGAAACCGACCGAACGCACCGGTGCAATGTTAGTCAAAGACGCCGCACGTCCATGGTGGCCATATTTAAAGTGTCCTCTGTTCCCCGGTTAGACAGATCACTTTTCATTGCCGTACAGGTAGGGGACAGTGGGGCAATAAAGCACCCGGGCCAGTCCATCATTCCTTATCCCAGCATCTCTTTTAATGAACATGTTAATAAATGCCTCAATAGATCTAATCGCCAGTGACATTTCAGGCAGGCGGACGGACTAAATCTTCTAAACGCATCAGCAACGGCGGCACGGGATGCTCACTTAAGCACATTTGCTTTTTAAATGTGTCATTTATATATATATGCAGTGCCCTCCACAATTATTGGCACCCCTGGTAAAGATGAGTAAAAAGGGTTATAAAAAAGTCATACATATATATGTATATATTTATCTAGTTATTATTTTTGAAAGAGAAGGAAGCAACAGCCCTTTTTTTTTCCTCACAGGGAGAAGATTTAAACTTGGGGATGGCATATTAGACAGAATTAATGACCTATTTGCTTAGGCGCCTGGCTTCTCTCTCTCTCTGGGTCTAGCGGTCCGCTGAGGTAAAGGGGGCGAGCCCCACTTGGTCGGTATGATGGATTTCTGAGGGGAATGAGCCATCAGTCAGTGTCTGGCGCTGATGAGTTGCCTGTGCGTGAGCCCGAGCCCGAGCTTCGCCCTCCCTCGCCAGGCATACTGATTGCTCACCACATCCCCTCCTCACATCCACCGCGCGGCTCTGTCACCGTGTTATATCGCTAACGCTGAGTGTGGGGATACGCGGTGACATCTTTACTTTTCTTTACTTTTTTTCTTTCCGGCTGTCTGTCTATTTCACGTCGCCGCCGCCGTCGCCGTGGTAAACATCGTCATGGTGATCATTACCTTCTTCTGCATCCTTCTCTTTTCATCTCTTCTTTTACTTCCGCTCCTTCATCCTGTCTTTGCTCATCTTCTTCCTCATCTTCCTAAAGCCCCCCCCCACCCCCACCCACACCCCCTCGGGACTAACATAATTAGTAAGTATTTTAAGTATCACAATGCCTTCTTTCCATTTGTCTAACATTTCAAGCCAGACTCATTTAAATAGTCTAATCTCAACTATGCACCAAGTAATAATATTAATTGCATTTTATGCAAATGTACTCATTTCCATTACACAACATCTATTTGCAGAAGGAAAAGGTACATTTGTGCGTCTCCAATTTGCAAAGATAGCCACGGAGATCTGCAGTTAAATGAATTCTAGATAAAAAGAAAAAAAAAATGAAGAAAGAAAAAAGAGAGTGTGTGAGAGAACGCTGGTACAGACGGCATGTTACAGACGATGTATTTGACGTGATTTCCATTCGACTATAAAACCTGTCATGGCAGGATGAGGTAAAAGTTCATAATCAAAAAGATTTGGAGCAACTCATCGAGCAGAGGTCAAAATGTAGAGTAGCAGGGTGTGATCTTTCAAGCCAGATGACCTCACTCTGGATATGCCCTTTTAAATGGTGGCTGGAAATCTCCACAGCGTTTACCCACAACAGACCATGTTCAGTTTGTATTTGCTGATACTGATTCGCTTCCCGAACCTAACCCCAAAATCAAACCCGTAAACTAACCACACACCCAACCCCCGATACAAATCCTGTATGCTGTTACATATAACTCTAGTTTCATGTGTCATTTGCAGAGTCCATTTTCTGACATTACAGTGAAATTTCACCAGTTAACAACCCACTAAATATATAAGGTATGGGTGCCAACTGCAATGGTTTTGCCATTTCTGTTGGCACTATTTGGCTCAGCTGTTTTGACCCCTGTGCTATGGCTGCAGCTTAAGCACAGCTTCCTCCAAGTGGTCGAGTCAGTAGAGGTGCTGGTTGGGCCCAATAACTAATACATTACATATTCCCCAAAGGCTAACCATTGTCATAAGAGAGATGTGTGCTTCACTGCAGAATGACGCTAGCTCTCCTGTGTGCATTTTATGTGGCTTTTAGAGTGTAAGAGACACTGGGCTGTGGGTAAGTTTATCAGAGGAGTGCATGCTCTTTAGCTACAGCGCCCCCTGTGTGGGTAGAGGTGGCACAGCAGGTGGTCCTCAGGGACAGATTTAGAGTCCTGAGACATCAGGTGAATGGGATATCTGGCCAATCAGTGCCATTAGCCAATAAATTAACTTTCAGGTAGAAAAGAAAGCCAGCAGTGCTACTGACCTTGAGGGCCAGGTTATGTATGTA
Organism: Synaphobranchus kaupii; assembly: GCA_029718625.1. Classification (NCBI taxonomy): domain Eukaryota; kingdom Metazoa; phylum Chordata; class Actinopteri; order Anguilliformes; family Synaphobranchidae; genus Synaphobranchus; species Synaphobranchus kaupii. The sequence goes on along the minus strand of CM056395.1, from coordinate 24,980,228 downwards.
GGTACTGCTGTATCAGCTATATGGAGCTATATGGTATGTCAATACAAAATACATTAAGTGAAATCTGATGCCACTCATCTAATAGGCTTTGTAGGTTTTTAAAAGTCAGGCTGTCTAATGCCAAAATATTGTATTATTCCTTGAGTTAAAAATGGCAGATTTTTTTTCAGTTGCGTTTTTCAAAAATATTTTTTAGTGATTTTTCAGCTTCATTGGACAGCACAGTGTAGAGAGACAGGGAAAATGGGAGTGAGAGAGAGAGAAAGACATGTGACAAAGGTCACCCTTGCCTTGCTTAGAAGCACTAGGCTTCCTTATTTTCTAATGCGGGCATCGCTGTGCACTTTGGCCCGATACCCTGTGCCAGGGCTTGGACAGGACGCATTGAGGTTAATGAAAACCCACCGTTTACACAAACACATATCTCTCTTTACAGATCTCTCCAACAGCTCCCTATGACCATATTATTTCAATTTTCCACGGCTGTCTCCAGGTTCATCTCCCAGCTCACTATACAGGAAGCTTTCAAAAAAGCATTCCGAGTCTAATTAGCCACCACATACTGGGCCGTACAGTCAATCTAACAGTAAATTGGCGATGTCAGCGAACAACGGCGCTACAAGAGTAAACCGCTGAGGCGTACGGTCCTCTTTTTTAGCGCGTACAGTCGTATCCCGAAGCTGTGACAGGTTCAAGGCAATGAGATAATGAGAACGAGAGAAGGGATTTCGCACTTTGCGTACGTTTAAAAAAAAAAAAAAAAAAACGTGTGCGCACGCACACACACACACACATGCACACATACACACACATAAATATACACACACACACACACACAGACACACACACATATATGTACGCACACATACAAACACACACACACACACACACACACACACACACACACACACACACACACACACACACACACACACACACACACACACACACACACACACACACACACACACACACACACACACACACACACACACACACACACACACACACACACACACGCGCGCCAGTCCAGGACATTAGTGATTTGGAAGGCCCGTTGTCCAGGCCGTGTGGATCATGGATACCCGTGTGGCGCACCCTAGAGGCTCAGGCTCTTCACTGCAGCAGCAGGGGCACAGCGGAATAATTACATCCTCAGTCTGGCCAAATTGAGTTTGTCCTGGAGGGAACACAAATGCGCCTTCGCTCAGCAATGCTTCTCACAGACAACAAGGACACACCCTTCGGCTTCTGTATGTATGGTCGCATCACTACAGTCCTGAGCACAGCGCAGCGTTAGAGCCCAATTACAGTGTTAGAGTCTTCAACTCCAGGTACCCAAAGGGGGGGGGGGGGGATGGTGTCAGGTGCTGGGTCAGAAAGGAGAGTAAAACTGTTAGAGACCCTGTACCATGTTTTAATAACTCATAACTATGTTTGCATTTTCTAATGAATGAGGGTCGCATTACTTTTTACCTAAGAACTCCATGCAAATGTCCTGTTGAAGCCTGATACGGCTTGTCCTTCCTGTATGGATGTTCACTTCACCAACACAGTGTCCATATGACCAACACTGTCTCCATATGACCAACAATGTCTCTATATGACCAACACTGTCTCCATATGACCAACAATGTCTCTATATGACCAACACAGTCTCCATATGACCAATACAGTCTCCGTATGACCAACACTGTCTCCATATGACCAACAATGTCTCTATATGACCAACACAGTCTCCATATGACCAACACTGTCTCCATATGACCAACAATGTCTCTATATGACCAACACTGTCTCCATATGACCAACAATGTCTCTATATGACCAACACAGTCTCCATATGACCAATACAGTCTCCGTATGACCAACACTGTCTTCATACAACCAACACTGTCTCCATATGACCAACACTGTCTCTATATGACCAATATAGTCTCTCTATGACAACCAATACAGTTTCCTTATAACACAGTCTCCATATAACAAGCACAGTCTCCATATGACCAACACTGTCTCCATACAATACAATCTCCGTATGACCAACACAGTCTCCATATGACCAATACAATCTCCGTATGACCAACACAGTCTCTATATGACCAATACAGTCTCCATATGACCAATACAATCTCCGTATGACCCACACAGTCTTCATACAACCAACACAGTCTCCATATGACCAATACAGTCTCCGTATGACCAACACAGTCTTCATACAACCAACACAGTCTCCATATGACCAACACTGTCTCCATATGACCAACACTGTCTGTATATGACCAATATAGTCTCTCTATGACAACCAATACAGTTTCCTTATAACGGAGTCTCCATATAACAAGCACAGTCTCCATATGACCAACACTGTCTCCATACAATACAATCTCCGTATGACCAACACAGTCTCCATATGACCAATACAATCTCCGTATGACCAACACAGTCTCCGTATGACCAATACAATCTCCGTATGACCAACACAGTCTCCATATGACCAATACAATCTCCGTATGACCAACACAGTCTCCATATGACCAATACAATCTCCGTATGACCAACACAGTCTCCATATGACCAATACAGTCACCGTATGACCAACACAGTCTTCATACAACCAACACAGTCTCCATATGACCAACACTGTCTCCATATGACCAACACAGTCTCCATATGACCAATACAGTCTCCGTATGACCAACACAGTCTTCATACAACCAACACAGTCTCCATATGACCAACACTGTCTCCATATGACCAACACTGTCTCCGTATGACCAACACAGTCTTCATACAGCCAACAGTCTCCATATGACCAATACAGTCTCCGTATGACCAACACAGTCTTCATACAACCAACACAGTCTCCATATGAACAATACCAAATTGTCCCGTAGTGAACTGTATAACATCTTTGCTGCTTTCAGGATTTAAAATAATAATAATAATAATAAAAATTTATTAAAATCTAACCTGAATAAAACAGGCTTAACACTGTATTATTTGATTATTATATGCATAATATAACTATTACAAAATTGTGCTTTTGATTGCACAGGGTAATTAAGGGTGAAGGGGTTACAGATGCCACGTCCGTTAAAATCATCCTCAGCTCAGTACTATTAAAGCCGTTTGACGGAAGGACCCGTAGTGGTATTCTCACATCAGCTTTCTGAGCGAAGGTGAAGCGTGTGAGATTCAATCTTCCTCCTCTGTGATGTGTCTTTGTAAGATCTTTCCAAAGCATTGGATTAATTATGACAAAGGGGTTAAATGAAGGGTTCTGGGTGAGACTCTGCTGCCGTTTACCTCTTTCATTTCTGCCCAGATCAACTCTGGCTGATGGGAAAACTTGGAGGCGTTCAAAATCTTTGAGCCTCAATCGACGTACAACCCGTGAATGTAACTGGTCCCCTAACAACCACATAAGCCAAATTACCATGCCTTTGAACCAATCGGAATGCATTAGCTGGAGAACAAAGATAGAATAGATGACGTTGACTATGAAATTAAAGTAGGATCAGGCCGGTTGGGTCAGACGAGGACAGTTTTAAGGAACTTCTGTCGTCCGTGGGTGTGGATCAGCACATGCTTACAATATTATGTTATCGAATAATTACAGCTAAAACTCAATGCATTTTCGTTTACTTCTCGTTTTTCCAACCTGACTGCAAGCGACTAATAGCCCGAATAACAGATACCACACACACACACACACACACACACACACACACACACACATACGCACGCACACACACTGAGCAAGCATAATACAATCAGTTTAAATTTACCATGAAATGAGAACAATTATGAATGGGAAACGAAAAACAAAACAAAATACAGCCCCGAAGCACAAATTTTCCCTTTCTTTTATGTAGCGCTGTGGGGGAGCGTCGCATGCCTCACGCAAGCTCAATTAAAAGTACATTCAGAAAGGACCCCATACAAGGCCTGAAGCCTCCACTGTTCGTAATGGCCCTGTTTGCTCTCCTTCATACCTCAGTGCGCACGCAATTAGCCACGTTTGATACCAAGAGAACGTAATTAAATTTAAGCAGATAAAAAAATACAACGATCTCTGTCTTTGTCCCACTGAAATATGAAATGAAAGTGCAGAATCTTCCATGTGGTTTAGGCATTGGCGATGTGCCTGTGTGCTACTCGCTAAGGATTGGATCATGTCTAACATGTTGCTGTAAAATGATGCTCGATGACTAACGATTAGTCTGTTAAACACTTCAGTCTCCGTCCCTTTCAACCAATTTACTCATGTCATCGTCTTTTCTTCTCTTCTTTTCCTTATTTTTATATCCAAAGAAATTTATAAAAGGGCCAGGGTGGCAATCCACTGAAACAACCAGTAGGCCAGGGGGGCGCTCCACTGAAACAGCCAGTAGGCCAGGGGGGCGCTCCACTGAAACAGCCAGTAGGCCAGGGGGGCGCTCCACTGAAACAGCCAGTAGGCCAGGGGGGCGCTCCACTGAAACAGCCAGTAGGCCAGGGGGTCACTCCAATGAAACAGCCAGTAGGCCAGGGGAGAGCTGAGCGCTAAGCTCAAGACAGCGCGGTTGTACTGTAGAAATATATGTTGTATTAATGTGGTTACGGTTATGGAAACGCAGGGGGAAATTACCGAGGGCTGGACCTCGGTGTCCTCTTATTTGGATACAACATACACAGCACCACCTAGCTGTGTGACAGTGTTGTACTGATACCTATCCTGTCACAGCGCCATCGTTGGATGGGGGATACTACTACAAAAGACAGATTAGTCGGCTACATTCATTAGAGGAAAAATATTAACAAATTTAGCCTACTGAATATTGGGGGGGGGGGGGGGCAGATCGGTATTTTTCCAACATTAGGGGGATAAGACCCCCCCCCCTTGACGCCAGTGATCATCCTGTCATCATGTAGAGAAAATGGTAAAATGTCCCGCCCCTGCTATGGATAAGCTTTACTGGAGTAATGGAGGAGATGGAGATGAAACAAGGCATTTTCCCTGTCCAGATAGAGCTCTTTTTCAAGCGCTTATCATCCCGAGTTCCCTCACCCTTCCCGAAATGATTTATTGGGATGACTGCATTGAACACGGCGCGCCGCATTTTTCAGCTGGGGAATCCCAGAGAACCGTCCCTGCTTCCATTCCCGCGTGTGGCCTCTAAGCACGATGAGGGTAAACAGAGCTCAATGTGAATAGGTTAAGGGTTCCTTCATTAGTCTACGATCAGAACGACAAACGCGGCCGTCGCCAAGTTTGCGAAAAATCTCAAATCGTCCTCAAAATTTTTTTCTAAATATCTTTCTCCTGAAGAAATACTGAAATAGGAATGCGTTTGCTTAGCATGGCGCACAGCACCTTCATGCAATTTCATGGACTGTCGGTAATTTCATACTGCTGTGGAAGAAACAAAAGATTGCTCACATGTGCTACTCAACGCTAATAACCATGCATATTGTGATCAGATGGAATAGGTGTCAAAGGCTGTCCTTTTTTGCTACTGAAATCCAACAGTCCTGTTCGCTCCAAATCCACTCTGTTTAATAGGTCAGAAAAAATCACTACAAGGTAAGAGCTGGGCACACATTGGTTTCTGCCAGCAATATTTGATCAGGGAAAACTTGCGGGTGAGATCGAAAGGTTATTTCAACGTTTGTTCAACGGGGACTTTTCCAGCAATGACACTTAATGGATATTTTCCGTAATTTTATTTACTCAGCAAGTAAAGCCACCACCCCCAAAGGTGAGATTTTGTTGTTTTCATTTACTTGTTTTATTCAAGGACACACAAAAGCAAAGCTATCATGAAAAAGTAATGGAATCCGCAATGTTTTATTAGTAATTGTCATAAACATAACCTATTGTATATTATGATCACCATTCTCTCTAAAGCTGAGAAAATATACTCAAATACACTTCCACAATTCAGATCCAAGGAAAATCATTCGGTTAAATTAGAGTTGTGTCCAGGGTATCTATGTGACTGTAAAACCTACAACAGACAACAGGTTTAATGTTTAATCATACGAATACAACCCTTTGATGTGTTTGTATGATTTGAAATCAAAAGGGCCAAGCATTGAGCTTCAAATAAGTTCAAATGTGAAAAATGTTGTTCACAAGGCCCAGTCTCTGCTTTACAATGCACATCAAACTGTAAACAAGTGTACGGAAACCTCAAACTTGACGTAGTGTAAAATTAATGCAGTATAGCATCAAAAAGTTTAGACGTGGCCTGCGTGTCGCGTAAAGAAATTGCGCGAGACGCACCTCTACCCAGTGCCTCGGAGATCTTTATGGAATAAAGACTTGTTTCTGGAAGCCCTCTCCAATCACAGAGTAGAGGATCCCATTTTCCGCATCACACTCCTCAAGGTAGAGACTTCAAGGTCAATGTTCTAAGCTTCATTGCTTGGGGCTCAGTTGGTGCAATAGATTGATGGGCCTTTCATCAATTCTCCAAAATGGAATTTCAGCACTCAAATAATGCACTGGGAAAATAAATACATTTTTAATTTAAAGCTACGAATGGCTCTGAATCATTTCCCTAAGAATGTTTTTATTACTTGATGAAAAATAAAATCTTTGTGATCTAGACTGCCACTAGTTTTTTCTGTGTTAAAACATTATACGATGCATTATGATTTCTTCTTTGTGTTTGCTGTTTTGGTCACATGGTCATTTATTCCTTCCAATCTAAAAGAACTGTAACGGCTTAGAGAGTTGACAATCCTAAATAGTGTATAAACCAACTAAAAAGTTAAAGTAAAAAAAAAGCGAACTTAAAAAAGTTTAAAAAAGTTTAAAAAAAGCTAACTTAAAAAAGACCACTCTTGATGGAAAGGTCACATTCATTATCATTCAAGTCATATTTTCATTATGACGTCTTTTCATTTCAATGATGTGTTTCATTGTGAAGTGAAGGCTAGCCACATACTAGGATTTACCAACACCACCAGTAACCCCATTGAAACATGAAGTCTTTCTAATCACCTTTCCCTGTCAGGACACCAGCTAAGAGACAAGGTCTGTGATTTTGGGCAAATTCTATTTACATTCTGGCCACTATGGATGGATCTCTGTCTATCAGGATCTGACCTGCCTATCAGGTCCTCACCTGTCTATTAAAACCTCACCTGTCTATCAAACCTCACCTGTCTATCAGAACCTCACCTGCCTACAGGATCTCACCTGCCTACAGGATCTCACCTGTCTATCAGAACCTCACCTGCCTATCAGGTCCTCACCTGTCTATTAAAACCTCACCTGTCTATCAAACCTCACCTGCCTATCAGGTCCTCACCTGTCTATCAGAACCTCACCTGCCTACAGGATCTCACCTGATAGGTAGAGATTGCTTCCAAACCTATACTACTACCCAGCATCATGCTTGAGTGTGAAACAGTGCTGCCCAGGTATTTATTTTACCTGTCTGTATTACACGCTCCCAAGACAACTGTAATGGCGCCAAAAACCTTTTGACCTACAACGGTATTCGCCAGGTATGCTTAACCTCATCAATCCTACTTTATACCCTAGCATCTGTAGACTCTGGTGAGATTTGCACGCATCACCTCCTGTATTTTTTCAAGTGTTACAAAGGCCCATTTGGGCCAAACGGAAAAAGTGTGCCAGTTTCACAATATGCTTGGCTGTTCACTAAAACTACACACTTTCTGGTAAGCATTGCATTATAAATGCCCATATGGCCAGGCTTAAGCCACTGATCTGCATTTCACTTGCATTTTATTGTCTTTAACACAAAGGTAAGATGTGGAGCAAGATTATGGAAAGCTCAAACCTGTAAGAATCTAATGCAATCCAGTTTAACTTCCTGCGTCCCCTGCTTAATAAACAAATAAATAAATAGAATTCTGACCATTTATTTTCAATATAAAATAATTTACCACATGAACAAAGATGCATTTTAACTGTCATTGAGAAGCATTGAGGTATAAGGTACTGCAAGCCCTTTATACAACAGTAGCTACGAGTTGATTAGCTGAAGCACTGGGGTGAATTTCTCACAGTGAAGAGTCCTTTAAACGTTCCATAATGCATGTGAAACTGTGAGATGTAATATTTATGACACTTTTACCGTTTGTTTGCTGTGCGAGTCGCTCATACGTTACAGCCCTGTTCCACAGAGAGGCGACCACTTCCTGTGCTACATGCAACGCATTTCAGCCATTTTGTAAATCATCGGTGCATATGCAGCAGCAACATCGGTCATCTTTACCTGTGGTCACGGTATTGAAAGGCCACGGTATTGAAAGGAGAACAAGAATGTGTGTTGAGCTGCATTGCTTCCAAACAGTAGCTCACTACCTAGAAATAAATTATACATTGTAAATGCATCATAGTGATAGTTTCTGTAAAACTAAATGAATCATGAAAACAGTTTTGTCTTTTATTATTATATTAATAGAACGATAAAACTTCTGATACAATTATTATTTGGGGGGGGGGGGCAAAGCTGCCATATTTTCCATGCAATTTTACACTGCATATAAAGCAATGCTTAACTTCTATCAACAGTAGCCTACACTATGACGTCTTCCACCCCAAACAATGGGACAAAAGCAGGCTGTCACTGAGTCAGTCACCGAAAGGCTAGCCCTCCTGTTAGCGCTGTGCTTAACACACTCCTGCATGAAGCAAAACAACCTTCAAGGTGATGTTGTGAAAGACGAAAGTGGGATGTTGTGATTGTTTCATTTGAGAAATGGAAAATAGCAAACAAACATCAATTATAAGTGCAGTTCGCTTGACAGGTGATGTTCCCTCTGAACATATTTCAGGTGAACGTGTGAACACGCAGGTGAACTGTTACCAAAACGCCTGATCAGTTCCATCGACGCTAGCATGTTTTTTTGTATGTATTTTACAGTGTGAATAAAAATATGTTACTAATACAGATTTGATAGTAGCCCCTTATTATACTTTTTGTTGATGGAGGTCATTTGATGACTGTAGAACTAACAAGAAATAAACGAACAATGGCTGGGGTTGCCGTGACTCCATTAAAAAAAAAAAAAACTGCATTACATGACCTGCATTGAAGATTAACAGGACGCTTTCGAACAATGAAATCATAATCTGAAACGTGAAAAAAGGTTAAAGGCAGAGATTTTCTCTGGCCTGTTTGTAATTGTGATGGATTACTGCCGTATTGTAGCAGAAAGCAGTCCGGACGGAGGATCGCTCTGACTCCATACTGTTACGCAATGCATGTTAATGAACGCTGTGAAACCGTTAAAATAGCTCCAGTGTTTAAATCACAAATGCACTCCCGCATGCCGACCGACTGATTAAGAGAAAATGTGCAATATATTAAACACACTACATAATTACTTTTATCTGGTCAGTAGATCTAGGACTTTGAATAGGTTGCTTTCACACTTTTCTGAACCAATCTGTCCACTGCCGTTTCCAACGAGATTAAATCCAGATTAAAGTTAAAAACGCAGTCACATATGGCATCCATGTTTGGACTCTGACACACCTTATAACCCGACTGGAGCAGTTACCTGCAGGGTCACACAGATCCGCAATCTTTTATATTGCCATCCCTCCTTTTTTCTCTTTTCTTTCATGAAAATGGTGTTTATTCTCTCTCTCTCCTTCCCTCTTATATAACACCTGATTTGAATGCATGTGATATTTACAGGGAGTGTGTCAGTGAGCACCCGTATCTGACATAGGGCTTGATTTACTCAGACCTTTAGCGGCCGCAACGCCTTTTAGCACACGGAAAACCAATAACATGACCAATGATTGGCCATGGTATTTGTTTTGCACCAATCACAGGCTGTGTTATTGGTTTTGCATATGCTAAATGTCTTAGTAAAATAAATCCTTCCAAGGTAAATGTGTAACATTTAAAAACCTCTATTGATAATGTGCAGTTTGCCTGCCCACGATCACCGAGAAACATTTGCAAAGGTTTATGAACAGGCTCATTTAAAATATCAAATAATGACAGAAAAAACAATTACGTTTGACATTTAGCTGGTATCCAAATCCCTATGACAGGTAATATTTCCTCATCAGAGAGTTCTTTGTACGATTTCTTGGAAGTCAAAAAAATATGCTTGATATATTTGGCAAAAATCTGTGTACTGTAAATGAAGCCATTATTGTTTAGAGGACTCGATAGAAGAGGCTATCTTCTGCTTATTAATAGCTGGAAAAAAACAGAGAACAGCCTCTTCTACTGCACTCAGCTCCCAAATATCAGGTCTCAGGATACTGTGAATGAAGCCCACATGTTATATATATATATATATACACGTATATACGCACACACACACACACACACACACACACACACACACACACACACGGTGCAGTGCGTACGTTTTTTGGGCTGTGACACGATCTGTCTGTGTTCTTTAATTTGAAGGTATTTACACCCGTGTCAGGTGAACTATGCAGGAATTACAGCCCTTTTTACACGTACATTTTAGGGGACCAAAAGTAATTGGACAAATGAACATAATCTTAAATAAAGTCATCATATTTAGTACTTGGCTGAACGCACACACGCACACCATATGCCCAAACACATAAGAAGTAATGCTGACAATATTCAAAACTGTCCAAACTTGTGGTGTAGAATGACGTAAGCTATAAAGCGGGAACAGGTATCCACGGAGGACTTACTTGCCACATATCTGCAGAACTGAGAGGAGTATTGAGGAAAGTGCAGAGGAGTTTGGTGATGTAATGCCTAAAAAAAGAAACTCTCTGTGGTCTCGAGCTGAAGCTTTCACACCGCTCTGGTATTAAATATCAGGGCTCCATCTGCTGCCGCGTTGAGGTAAGAACCGCACGTGCGCGCGTGCACAGACAGACTCGGTTAAGCAGGCACTTGCAGTGTCAGAGCCTTCCCGTAAGGTCTTAAAACGGGTTATTTATGACGGCTTTGACCTACGACCATACCTGTCCAACGAATGACCGTATGTTTTTAACAGGCTTTGTTTTTTATTTATTTACTAACCTTTTCCATTGGTTATAACGTTCAGAAGCCCTCGGTCGATTGGTGATCGTATCCCTGATTTATATAGTAATGCAAGATCCCGGGTTATGGCTATACCAAATTCTCTGTCACTGGTTGTTTATGATGAAAAGATTTTTTCACTTCCTATTAATTTGTTCTTCCAGGGCTTTGTCGGCCCCGTATTTCTGATGGTGAACAAGTGTGCAAGATATTAAGCCTGTTTTTCAAAATGAAAAAAGAACAATGTGGAAAACGTCAGGAATTTAATGCTGTGTCTAGCAAGGAAAGAACACGAGCAATAACTGTACAGACAGGGTTTTTAAGGTTTGTAAACAGTGGACAAGGCTCCATTAGTCAAATCATTGTTCTTTGTCCTTTGAGTAATAAACATAAACATAATGCATATTGTCATTACACACATTTTTCTTACATTTCAGTGATGGCTGTCCTAATGTTGTTATGTGGGCATTGAAGAGGAACACCTGTCCTTACCCTATGTTAAGGAACGCAAGCATTGTGGCTGGGCTGAAAACAGACTCAAGTCTTTAAGACAATGAGCCCTGAGACATGTCTTAGATTAAAAAGCATGTTTAAAGCATGAGAGGAAATATGCAAGCTGACTAAAATTTTAGGTTTTTTGGCTCATTCTTGAAGAGCCTGTTTTTTTTCCGCCAAAGCTAAACTCTAACTCATGAGTTTTTGTCTATGTATCTGATGAACTTACTGGAACTCACAACATGTCCCGATTCACAATCCCTCCATTGACGTGTCTGGGTCTCATTAGTTGAGACTTAAGGGAACCTTAAAGGAACGTGCATTGGCTGGAGACCATCTTTAGGCTATCAGATAGCATTCCATGTCACTGACGGCTTCATCATTAAAACATAACTCATGGGCCTGCTGGAAGAACTTGTCTCATTGAGTTCAGCAACACACAATTTCTCTTCCATTTACTTGTTTCGTTCCACCTTCTTTTTTTTCTTTTAAAAATGTACTTATTCTGCCAAATACCCAGTTATTAAATTCAGCATTCACACAGCTGGCTTCTGGAAACATCCCACTAGCCGTTTCTGAAAAATGAATATATATCAAGGTATTTCTGTGCTGCTTTAATTAAATTTTTAAAAAAAACTCCAGCTGTTTACTCCAGGCAGTCTGTACTGTACTGTACTGTACTGTGGAGAAATGTTCTGTAGGCCAGGGATACTTTAACACATGGCCTGCTCATGCCCCTTCAGTGCCTGTCACAGCGAGTAATACGGAAAAAGAACATTAAAGACCTGAGAGAGAAAGTGTTAAACATAAATATCCAATTACGGACACATGAAACGGAAGCGGAATATAAACACTGATTCGACCGTCTTACATAATCTGCAATGCTGCTGAGTTATGTAACTGCTCCATATAAATAAATAAAACAGATAGGTTATTGTTTTTGCCCGTGTTTTGGGTTTCGTGGGAAGTATTGCAGGGCTTGGGGAAGGGAGGCTGGGGGGAGGAGTTAGAGTCTCCCTGCTCAGCAGACAGGCTGGGACTCCACCTCTCAACGTGACAAATTGTCACCTTTATACACAGACATGTTCCTGCTGGCCGGGATTTGCCCTGAAATCAAGTTGTGACCCACATACAGTGGCCGACAACAAACGTGTGGCCTCTGCAGTCTGCCACCTTAAGAAAAGTACACAGGACGGGGTCTATCAGCCGCCCCTTTACTTAACATTACAATACATCACTGGCATTTAGCACACGCTCTTATCCAGAGCAACTTACACGTTTTTTTTAATCAATTTAAGCAGCTGGATACATACCGAAGGTTGCTTGCTCAAGGGTACAACAGCAGTGTCCTACCTGGGAATCAAACCTGCAACCTTTGGGTTACAAGCCAAGTTCTTTGCCAATTGTGCTACACTGCTATACAGAACAAAGACCACAGGAAGTGGTGCAAGCCACAGCTCACACTGGTATTGCCATGATTTGACCCCATGGAGCATGATACCAGGACTGCTCAATACAAGTAGGTGATGGCCTTACCCATTGTCTAAAGGTTTGCCCACCTCCTTTTCAACGTTTCTGTTCTTGGCAAGTAACACTACCAGCTGCCTAGAGCACGGATCTCAAACTCAGATCCTGGAGGGTCGCAGTGTCTGTGCGTAATTTAAGTCACTGATTGGCTAAGCAGGCCACGAACACCTTTATTCCAAAGGTGCAATTTGCCTTTGACTGAAAGGAAACCAGCAGACAGACACTCCGGCCCTCCAGGACTGGAGTTTGAGAGCTGTGGTCCAGAGAACGCTTAGTGCTTTGTCAAGCCTGGTCCTGAGACATTCAAATGATAGAGAGGCCCTGCATCCCTAAGGTTCAGTCAAACGCTAAGCTGGTGATCGAGGACTGGCATTTTTCAGTGCTGGAGCAGTTAAAGAGGCAGTTTACCAGAAGTTGGTACTGACCTGGAAGGGCGGTTAAATGAGGACGTTGAGCCAGAAAGTGTACTGATGCTTAGTTCCTGCAGTAGGGGGGAATCAGAGGTCTTTTTTTATCCAAGGACCGAGACAAGAACTTAAGCTGTCCTGGACACCCTTGTCAATCAATCAACTACAAGACTCTAATGGCCCCCTTGTTTATGCCACTATGCTGGAGAGGACAGTGGATATAAAATACTGACCAGGCATATTCTCTAAAATAAGTGCCTGGACCACTGTGGTTGCATTGTATTTTAAATGCAGGCAAGTCAGAAACCCCACTTAAAATGTACACAGATGGCTGTTAAATTTCCATATTATAAGGTTGTACCACTGGACATTCTAACATTTACTCGACTATTAACGCATTAACCCCACACGACACCCGCATGTTTCGTTTTGATTGAAACAGAACACAGACACATCGGCATGGTAACATGCAACTGACGTTCTCCTGCATGAACATGCCATTAATATGTTTGCAGCTCAGCTCTCTGGCTCACAATTCAACCCATACGTGTACAAATAGGGTCAGAGAACGACACGAAAATCAAGCACTTTAAAATTAACAAATAATGTCATTATCCTGCCGTGCGGTTTTTAGAAACGCGTATTCCATACGCACGCGGTGCAAAGGTTAGGCAGGCATGAAATTATTATTATTATTATTACACGACGTATTAAATGACACGGGCACTTGACTTTTTGTGACATTTCATGGCGGAATTGATTATATCGAGTCATGCCTTAATTAAAAATTCAGATCGCCATAATTGGATACAAGATGTGTTACTCTGTTTTTCCAGTGGGTAGGCCAAGAGGGGAGCCATATTTAATTTCCAATACATGGATGTGCCTTGCGTTGTGTCATGCTGGACATTTTGTGTGGCCATTAATGGCACATTTACTACAGTATCAACTTTATTTTTGACCAATGTGATTCAGAGCTGCACTTTATTCACATTTCAATTAAATTAATGTTATTACATTTAAAGTGACTCTTTTACACTAAGACATTTTACAAGAAAAAATGAAAGAGGAAGAAGAGGCTAAACCCCCACACATTTTAAAATCATTCAGTCCCAAATTGATGTCTAGAATGGTCCCTTAGAGAAGGCAGCACATGTACCCCTATTTGGCGGTTATCTAACCTGTCATTTATTTATTTCTCTCTTTATTAACCTTCATTTAACCTGGAAAGTCCCTTGAGGTTAGAAACTTCTTTTGCGAGGGTGGCCTGGTGAGCAGAACAGCAGGATGGTAAAACAAGAGGCATCGCTGTCGTGTAGAAAGTTACAGTTACAATAACACAATAAATACAGCATAAAATCACAATAATTATAATCTTAGTTAAGTCATAACCATAGATATAGAACCATAGATGTGACATATGTCATAATTAGTGGCACAATTTTTGAGACCATACCCAGGTAAGATGGTGGCCAGTAACCATGGTTTTATATATAATGGCCAATCATCAGCTATCTGGCTTCTGGGTCCCTATTATGACATCACAGTGGGTTAGAAAGTATTATAGCTGTACCCAGGTAAGATGGCTGCCAAATTGTTCCTTTTCAGAATTCAAAATTACTATTACATTACATGGTATGTCACATCTATTGTTCTATATCTATGGTCATAACTGCGTCAGTCAATAAAGTTCAAAATCCTCCTTCAACGACATCCAGGATGTATTCCAGGATGCATCTAAGAAGAAGATGGCATGATGGTCTGTGAGATCATTCCTATTTTATTCAGAGAATTAATAAAAGTGCTGAGACTATGGCTATCCCGGTGCTTTTTCTTTTGAGTATCTGTGCGCGGATAACAAAAATGCAAATTGCCCACCGAGGGCTTTTTCAGAGAAGCAGCTTCCTAATTTAGATGCACTCTGAATTTGGGGACAGAGCGATGTCTCGAGGTCGCTGGCACTGATTCGGACGCCAAGGAATGAATCATCACCCTGCCTGCTGCTCACCCCGCCTGCTGCTCACCCTGCCTGCTGCTCACCCCGCCTGCTGCTCACCCTGCCAAAGCACTGGCTTAGTTTAGTTATGCGCCCTGAGGTCTGGCATCCGGTACGCCCGTTTTTAAAATTCATAAGTTATAGTCAATTCCTAAATACTCGATTTGTAAAAAATGTTATTACGCACATTCATAGATAGAGAGGACTACCCGTACGAGCGCTAAAGTTCAGGGAAAAGCGCTGGAGGCAAAGCGGCGAGTTCAAAAAAGAAGGGCGACTTCCGCGCGTTTTTCTCCAAGCTCGCTTTCGATCGACGTTAAACGTGAAATTTGCAATGGGGGAAAATGCGCAGTTACGTAAAATTGGTCCAAATTGTGGTGCTGCCATTACCGACTGCAGGATGATACCGTGGTAAATCCATTAATGATTAGCTCTATCTTCTTTCCACTCTATGGGCTGGCTGGGAATCTGTGCAGGGGCTTAGGTGCTGATCTCCGAATGAACGCTTAGACCCGCGATGCGGGGCCAGGATAGACGCTTAAGGAGCCAAGCGGCCGGGCTTCAGGCTGAGCCCCCCGGCGTACGTGCGCCCAGCGCCCGGCCCCCCGCGAGGGAGGACTGAGCGCATCGCTCCAACACAAATCCCCAAAAGCGACGGTGCGTAATCTGCAGCCGCGAGAGAGACCCTAAAGAACCGGCTTGATCTCAGGCTGGGGATTTACTCAGCCGAGCGCGAGAGAAATAATACATAAATAAATAAATAAAGTAGGAGTCAACCTTTGCTTTGGTGCCCATGTAGAACACTTCAAATATGAAAAGATGCTGCACTTAAAAAACCAGGGAGTTACTGAAACTCTGACACACTGTCAGAATTGATGGAGAGAGCCTTTATTGGGAACAAAGGTGAATAAAAAGAAAAATGAAAAGACATTAAGACATTTCTCACGTAAGTAATAACACACACACACACACACCATTAACAGAGGTGGAAATCCAGTGGACAGAAAGTAAATGTCCTCCCCAGTATTTTGCTCCAATCACCTTGATTAGCTAATTAACATAATTCTTCAGCGAGGAGGAAGAACTAATTAGTGAAATCAGCTGGCTGAGTCTATGGGTGGAAGAAACATATGGTAGGACTTTTAATTTATGTCCCCTGGATTTCCACCTCTGACCCATACACACACGCAGCAGACGTGTACACACCCACTTGACCAGCAGGGGTCACTAGTGAGCAATTAAATGCTATCCTGGCTGTCAGAAGAGCCTTTCCCAGCCAGGGCCGATGAAACAGCCAGTTGTGTGGCTGTGTCCCAATATTCTTCCCTCCCCACCTCCTTTCCTCCACTCCCTCACTACCACTCCTCTCCTACCCGGAAGTATGCAAAACTGCCTAACGTTTTGAGTACAAGTATTTCCATGTACAGTATACAATGTACCTGACATTGTGGTTTGCGTCAAGACATTAATAGGAGGAGAGGAGGTGGTAGTGGAGGAAAGGAGCGTGCTTTTTTCGAGTACTGGGTGTTTGCCAGCCACAGTTGCCACTGGCACGGTCCGGATTCAATACCAGGCCGTAGGGGGGCCATCTCAAACTGTGCCTTAACAGGATGAGAGCCACCTAGCAGCCTTCTGATTTGGTCAGACACGTCAGTGATTGACACACTGTAGCTCCACCCATTAAGAGGCGTGTTAAGACGTCACGCTCCCATCACAACCGTCGACTCCAAGAATACTGTGGCACGGACCCAACCTTCCACCCAAGACGTAAACAATCGGAAAAATGAATACAATTAGTCCCTACACTCTACTCCCTACTGTAGTGCCAATACTTTATACTAAATTATTTATGCTCCCCAACCCTCATTCCCATTTCCCTCTTCTATAGCTTCCCTTTATTCCCATCTCTCTCGAGCTTTCCTTCCCGCATGATAATTCCAGTGACAAAGGATTACATATCACCAGGTAGTTATGGCCCAAACCATTGCATTTCTCATCACTCGCTATTTGGGATGCTTGTGATTTGATGAATCAGGGACTTTTCTTCATTTGCGCTCATTGTACGTCGCTCTGGATAACGGCGTCAGCTAAATGCCTAAAATGTAAAATGCACTTAATGAAATGTGCCATTGTATCCATAAATGGAGGTCACTATCCATGGGAAATGCCACATCTTCAACAGGTAATATTTATATTGTACGTGTCAACCTACCTTAAAAAAATACCATGAATCAAATATAGAATGCTCGTACAGATTATTAATTAGTAGTGCATTCTTTCCACGTTTTCAGAAAGCCAGTAAGCCACTTCAGTGGAAAGATATATATGCAAAACCACATACCAGTCATTATCATACAATTATTTGATTGAGTAATATGTGGTCTCATATGTGTTATGAAAAAAATATAAAGAGCTCCGCTCACATTGTGCCAGGCAAAATGAAGCCCAGCAACTTTTTCTTAAATGTTACTGCACAGCGCCCTCTACTGCACAGAGTTAGCCGGTGCATATTACAGATCCAGGTTCACCTTGGTCCCGTTTCTACATCATCCCACTGGAGCTTTCCTCTTGAGGCTCATTACGTGTTGTGTGTTCATACCCTGTCCTTTCTTATATATACATTCAGTCTTATTGCCCTTCTGCAGATGCAACTTTGAGTTTTTTTGCATATTAGTAGTCAATGGCTAAAAATGTATGGTAGTAATAGACAGTGGCCTAAATCAAGCTCTCAATGTGCTTTGTCATTAACATTGTTACGCGCTCCCTTGCTTTCCCATGTCTCTCTCTCTTTCTCTCTCTCCTCTTGCAGGCACTCATAATTGATTAATTGGCGACAGCGGTGCAGGTAGAAGCCTGTATATACGTGTCCAGAAGGGAGAGGAGGGGGTCTGCCCTGGTATACAGCATGATTGTTTTGTCATGATATTCCTTTAAGTTGCGATTATCTTTCATTTTGCAGTGGGGGGTCCGGTAGTCTCATTACCGCGGCTTTGTTTGTTAGTTTTAATTATTTCCCTTGTTTTGATTGTTTAGGACAGGGGTGCTCAATCTAATCCAGGAAGGGCCGGTGTGGGTGCAGGCTTTTGTGCCAACCAAGCAGTTACACACCTGATTCTACTAATCAAGGTCCTTAGCAAAGACTCTAGGGGTAGATTAGTAGAATCAGGTGTGTAACTGCTTGGTTGGAACAAAAGCATGTGCCCACACCGGCCCTTTCTGGATAAGATTGGGGACCCCAGCGCCGACACCGGCCCTTTCTGGATAAGATTGGGTACCCCAGCGCCCACATCGGCCCTTTCTGGATAAGATTGGGGACCCCTGCACCCACACCAGCCCTTTCTGGATAAGATTGGGGACCCCATGGTTTAGGAGGTGGTATTGGATCCGACAGCCCAATATGATGGCTCACTACACTTCCAATGTGAATAAAGTATCATTTTGAAAAAGGGCCTGGGTAACATTCTGTGTTGCACAGCCCAGTTTTTTCCCATGCCTTCAGGCAGATAGAAGAAAGAACTAAGTGGAAAAAAATAGGCTGGCTATAGTCAACTCTTCAGGAAGTACTGCGGCTGTATTAGCTCTGAAAAACAGGAGCTCCACAGTTAATGATAAAGCCACAGTTTATATAAATGAGCAGCGGTTTTGGCACAATGGTGTCCCTAATGAGGCACTAGTGTGCACCACAACGCTGAACTAACCCCACTCTATTGAAGATATTAATCATTACCCTTGCTTCTTTTCAACAATCCCCTTCAACGGTGCCTTTGAAACATTCTTTACTGGTAAGATCTTTATCTAAACATGTATAATAATGTTGCAATTTTCTTTTTTAATGTGCGTTCCAGCAGAGAGATATATGTAGCACCACATGCCCTTTCATTTTTATTGTTAGATCTGCTAAAGGGAATTAATGCTATGCTTCCTATCTTTACAAGCACTGAATACTTCAGAAAAATATACACAGTGAATATAATTACAATCTAAGCTTTGTTATTCTTCGGATGCAAAGTCATAGCTACAAGGCCTTCATCATTAAAAATAAATTGTAATCCAGAGTTGGTGAGTTAAAAAAGTTCCAGAGTTCAAAATAGGACTTTGTGTAAGCTGAAGGGCACTGCATACCTAACTGTACTGTTTAATTATCAGTATCAGTTGAGTTATTAGTTTACATGCTAGTTAAATCCTTCTAATTGGAACTGAAACCAATTTTTATGGTTTATGGGGTAAATACATTGTCAGAAATAAACTCCAGAAACGTTTTTTTACTGGCGTAACCCGGGGCTGCGTTCGGATCCGAAATCTATCCTTTCTTCCTGTCGTTCCCTTCCCTTGCTTCAAGGGGGAATCCCAAAAATGCCAGGATGAAATATGGCAGCCACACCAAGTGGGATTTGGTTCAAATTTAAAGGGAAGGAGTAGTTATATAAATATAATTAGCAGGCTCATTTTATGACCTCAGTTCCCTCACAATGCAATGCTCCATGCAAGTGGGAGGTCACGTTTCAGCTCTATGGGGTGGAATTCCTATATCGGTTGCGAGGGCCGTTCAGTTCCGTTTTCTTTTGTTACTCGTCTCTCCTCCCGTGCAGAGCGCCTGTTAAGTTTGCTTACTGCACGTAGCAAATTACCTTCACAAGATAGCTCACTCCAGGGGAGAGAGTAAGGGAAAGGAATGTGCTAAGCCCCAGACTCACAGACTCGTGGACTCAAAGGCATGTTCTTGTCAAGTCCATGCGTGCTTAGGCCTGTCCCGTTGTGAAAACAGCGTTTTTGGCAAGTACAGCCTCTCATGCAGCCTTCTAGCTGCTCTTTTTGCAAGTCCGCATCAATGCAGACTTTCTTGCCCACGGAAATACGGCATTAAATTCTGCAAGTCCACAGTCCGTGAGTCCAGAGGGCTCAGTTTGGGATCCAGCCACTTATAAAAGCTTCATACTGTACGTCTAACTAAAAACGTTCTCTGGGTTTCATTTGCTCAGTAAATTAACTCTCTAGGTTCCATATATACTGAAGCACATTGTACAGTTTCCTGAAATTCTAACTCCGATAAGGACAGGATGCGGAAAGCACAAAGACCGCCGCTGACACCAGCTCCCGCCATTTAATTCTAATTAACCTCCGGAAGACGTCAGCGCTTCTGTGACACGGCGCACATCGCAGCCCAGAACCCCGTCCAATTTTCTGTCGCGGCAGGAATTAAATTTGCAGGAGCACTTCCGCGGCGGACGGCCTACGCGCAGAGCTAACGGAATACATTCCAATAGGTGACATAATGGAGAGGTAGAAAATGACTTGCTCCCCAGGACGAGCGAGATAAAGAACAGGTGAATCAATCCCTACTTCTGACATACTAGTGTATAGACACGGCACTGGGCAGCAGGCCTATCAGATGAGGTCATCACGAAAATACTGTTTTGTGAATTTATACCATGAAGGGTGTATCCTTAACTGTATATTAATTATACAGATGGTGAATAAAGGGGGAAAAAAATGTCGTCTGTTTTTGTGGCTGTGGCTTGTATTACCATCTGACTGGACCCGTGGTTAGTCTCCACTCTGAGAGTGGACATCTGTTTGCACTTTGGATTCCATTTAACTGCTGTAATATTGTACTTTTCCTAATGCGCTTTATGGGTGGGGAAATGCAATTTGGCGTTCCGTGCGTCTCCCGGAACATCGCAGACAGGGAAGGCTGCTGATATCCTGTTCTCTGGGCTGACAGCGTTCCCAAACCTGTCCTCATGTTTACTACACATTACATTCATTTGGCAGACGCTTTCATCCAAAGCAACGGACAATAAGCACATACCGAAGGTCATTAAAACAACTACAAACAGGTCAGATAAAGTACAGCTCTATCATAGAGTAGCAGCTATCCAGAGACATCAAGCCTAGTTCACACAGTAAGTCACATGTCATTAAGACACGATAAACTACAACATCAAGATGTTACACAATTACACTAGTGCTACAGTAAAAGGACGAAGGTTCTAAACCATCCAAGAGCAATGCTACCTCAAGTTAAAAAAGAAGACATAATCACAATGTTATAATTATTCATGTATTAGGAAGTAGCACCCAATAGATTTCTTGCAAAAGGTCATGTAGTTATACATTTGGATCTATTGTTATCCATTTTTCATGTCAGGTTAAACATGCCCAAACCAACACATAATTCATTATATGTTCTGAATATAATGTGCACCTCTTAAATTTAAATAGACTCCTTCCATTTTTAAGAATAAAAAAACTCCACAACCTCATTCAAAGCATAATTATCAGCATTCCTAAGATAAATTTGCATAAAAATGGTTCCTGTTGCAATCAAATCTGTTTATAGTAATTTGCCTGACAGCTTATAATAAATAAAGTAATAAGGATTTATTATTACATTTAAAATGACTAATTCAAACGTAAAAGTAGCAAGCAAACAGTGCATCCAGTATTTACAACTGAAGTGCACTTATACTGAATTAAACTGAAAGGGCTTTTTCACACCACAGTTTCACTTTTATACATGCAATCATGGAAACCAAAGAAGGCAAAAAATTGTGTCCCCACTTAGTACTTGCTAATCAATAAGATTATGGGGTGAAGACATCCGTGATCAGAACATGGGACCCCCGTGTTCCTGACCACACAGCTTTGACTTCCTCTTTCTTTCATCATCCAGTGATCGGATATTTAAAAATGGTGGGTTTATTTTCCCAGTTTGATGAAACGGCATTATGACAGGATCAGCAAAGTCTGCTGCTACAGTAATGCTATGACCCCCTTGGCCAGAGCCTATAGTGAGCTTCCCTGCTGAAGATTCTGAGGGGTCTTCTGACTCCGCCCCTTCAGCCTCCCAGTGGGCAAGGCTAGCACAGTTTGCGTTAGCGTTAGCCTGCAGTCTCCCAGTAGGCAAGGGTAGCACAGTTAGCGTTAGCCTGAAGACTCGTGTGAAGATGAATCAGCCCCATGACTCTGCCCCCCCCCCCCCCCCCCCACTGCCGCCTGCCCGCCGGGGTTGCTAGGCACCAGTAAGCATCATCCCCATCAGCTGACTGCCTCCCGCTCCCGGCAGTCTAAAGCCAAACACTGCTGTATTATTCCCATGACTGGGTCAAATGGCTGTCCACTGAAACTCACCAAGCCGTTCCCACTGCAAAAAAAACAAATCTTAACAAGCATTTTAATCTTATATTTACAATTTAGAATCTTATTCCTGCTACTTTTTTTCTAAACAAGACAAAAAGATTGCCAACGGGGTGAGATAGTTTTACTCATTTCAAGATTTTCCAGTGGGGTGAGATGATTTCACTTATCAAGCAAAAAGTTACTTAAAACAAGCTAATATTTTCCACTTTAGAGAAAATGATAAGATTTTAAGTCTCATTACAAGACAGACACCACTCGTGTTCTTTCACTTCTCTCATCTGCCATTTCCTCCAACTGCTCTCATCCCTTCATTTTCATCAACAGAGAGAGAGAGCAGCTGCCAGGCAAGTCCTGCCCTTAAGTCCCTGTCAGGCTACTCACTGGTGCGTTTACACCCTGAAAGGTGCAGACGGTGATTACATTTTATGTGGCCGCCATGTCAAACCGTAACTGAATGTTCTGCGGGCTGAGCTACGTTTTTGGAAACGGCTTCGGGCTTACACCCTAATAACCCACTACAAAGTACATCTACTTCGCTCAATAAGTCGGCTGGAAATGAGCACTGCTCCACTGCAAACAGTGTAGGCCTCTTTGGACTCAATGTAGGAAGTGATTGTGTGTGTTAATGTAAACTGAAATGTATTTTCTTTTAATGCTGAATTAGGACAAAAAAGTGCTTGGCGGTGAAGAGAAGAGTCTAAAGTCAATGACGGAACTACAGCGCACAGCGGAAAATTGGGGAAAGCATTCACCTGAATAGCAAAAAAACCTTTTCTTTGGAGACAGGGCTATTTTAGGAGCGGAACACTCCGAAATTAATTAAGTTAAATTCACTGTATGTGCCAGACAGTCTTACAATGAGTGAACACTTGAAATCTCTCTGGACTTCCAGCAAGTCTGTGGCAATGCTGCTTCGAAGTACAAAGGCTGAACACCATCTTCTATCACAGACTGGAAATACACCTATTTAACCTGTACCGTGGCTCACACCTACAGCTGCATTCCTGAACATTTTTCATGGGTTTAGTTAATGAGCCAGGCCATGTTCCCAGCCTCCCGGTCACACTAAAGTCGTGTTATTTTAAAAACCCGCTTTGGCTGTCAGGTGGCCTATCGCGCTAAAAATGCTGGTTTTCGGCGTAGTTTTAGTACCCACTGCGCTCTGGAATCAAATCCCGGGGCCATGGCATCGGCAACTGCGTCTGACGGCCAAGCTCCGTGGCACACGATTGGCCGTGCTGGCAACCCATTAGCCCGTCTCAGCACGGGGGCGGGGGCAATTCCTTTGGTCAAATGGGCTCCCGCATTCTGCCAGCGCCAACTGGGTACGATCTGCAATGCATCCAATGCCACGGCATTAAAACGAGAGTGAAGGCTGAAGGCTTGTCTGCAGAGAGACAGACCGGTGTAGAACTTCTGAATACTAATGGAGGGCCTTCGGGAACAGTGTGTAACATTGAAAGTGACAGAAAAAATTATGTCAATTTTAAGAATAGGGATAATAATTGTGCAATGGACAGCTAACCCGGGATAACCGCGATTAGTTGGTTTAGCAGTACAGGGAAGCCTACTGGTAACAATAGAGCACGGTTCCTACAGTTAAATGTCGTTCTCCTTATTGGATATAATAAATCAAACGCTGCTGGCTTGCATTATACAGTGGTTGCAATTTTCCAAAACTCATTCCTCATCCTTTTTCAGTTAGATGTAGTTTTATTTTTTACTGCTTGTGTTTTTTTATGAAAGTAGTGGTTTAGTGTGTGCTCATTAAATCCATGGATCTAAGCCTTTTTGCTTTAGTGAGGATATTTCACATGCTCATTTCCGAAAGACGGTTCAGCTCTCTGTGTAAAAATACAGCCCTGCTTATCAACCCCACTCTCAGCTTACTGAGAAGTGTGCCTCAGTTAAGTTCTCTCACCTCTTGACATGCTGCTGGCAAGCTCTACTCTTTTCTCAGGGTAGAGAGGACACACACACACACACACACACACGCACGCAGGCAAGCACGCACGCGCACACATGCATGTGCACGCATACACACACCAACACACACCAACACACACACACACACACACACTCACACACAAACAATTGCTCCCTACCTCATTCTTAATTCATTTTAATTTTATTTTCCTCCTTAAATTCAACCTCCCGTTCAGGGAGCACAACATTCAAAAATGTTTCATATTATAACAGTAATTTACAGCCTACACTTCTGGTAGTTCACGCTCCTGATTTACAAGAGTTAATAAAGCTGTAATAAATTTAAAACGGTAAGCCAAAATGACTTATTACCACATCAATAAATCCAGAATTTATTGTTATTTATACAGCCGATTTATAGCATTAGCATGCAGTAATGGTTAAAGCATATTTTGAAAGGTCTTCTCAGCAGTTCCGATGTGCCGTGGAGGTTTAGGTTGTTTGAGATCAGCCCACGCTGCCCACCCCTACCTGCAGTGTGTGTGTGTGTGTGTGTGTCTGTGTGTGTGTGTATGTTGGAAAGCAGCTGTTCTACCATGGGTCAAGGAGAAGCAAGTTCTCATTTGAATGTACCTGTTTTTATGGCTTTGTGAGCTCCATTTATTGTCCCTGGAATATACAGTATAATTAAGTACACACATTTTATAATACTGTGCATGACAATTGATATGTAAATGGAAGTGTATTACAATGTTTGTTAATGTGGTGTTCTGGGGTCCGACGTAGCTTTACAGGAACCTAAAGGTAAATTAGGTTGTATTCTCGTGGCATTAGTGTCACCAAACGCATGTACAGCATGGTAGACAAAGGGAAGAGAAAGTAAGAGGTGAAGGAGGAGTAATCTGAAATTTCAGCAGGAGGCTGTGAAATGCACGGGATTCTGTGCTCTGTGGCTACTGGAGCAGAGCTGGGGAGGGGAGGGGAGGGGAGGGGAGGGGAGGGGAGGGGAGGAGAGTGGAGGGGAGGGGAGGGGGGAGGAGAGGGGAGGGGAGGGGAGGGGAGGCGCAGCTAACCGTTAGCCCCGCTGCAGTGGTGGAACCTGCGGTCTTTACCCCTGACCTTCTGAAGAAGCGGTCAGATGGAATGTTCTGCGCCAGTTCTCCTCCTCGAGGTTCCCGTCATGGGGTCGGCGGGGTTGGGGGGGGTAGGGGGGGAGGGCGATGCGCACGGCCGGAAAGTCAGAAAGTTCTTTCCACTTCTTTCCGCTTTGATTTAGACGAGAGCTGTGGCCTGTCTGCTAAGACAGAGAGGGGGATCCGATAAGCTGGAGGTATAAGAGCTTGTATTAGCTGGTCAATTTGGCCTACTTTTGCTTTGCAGTTAGATTTTTAAAAATTCAATTGAAAAGTGTGACAGGTTTTATCAGTGAAGAAGTGGCTCCATAAGTTCCTACGTTTGTGTTTAATGACAGGAACGAGCCGTGACTGTAGGGCCAAAATAACGTGTACTCTTATCACGATGCCGCGCATTCACTTTTTGCATGAAGGAAAAGGCCGAGTCATCCATAATACTTAACTGTATTTGACTTGGTCTCCTTACCTATCATTTTTATGTCAGGAGTATTTGTTCCACTTCATCCGTTGGCAAGACAACCCTTCCTCCTGGCAAGATGAGAAATACAAGCATGGTTACAAGGTCTTAATGCCATTAATTCAGCTCGGAAAATTATTAAGAATTTGGCGAATGCAAAATGCTCACGACACAGATTTAACAATCTAATAATTAATTTAGGCCATTTCAGATGGTCTGCCTATTGCATCAAACTGAAGTATGATCGTGTAAGTAAATATCACACTGCAGATAAATATGGGCGATTATCAGTAATCACATGAAGGACGGCTGAACCACACAAGTGCGTCATGTGAGGCGTGCGTAAGTATGTGCTCATAGATCTCTGTCTGGTGTTTTTTTAACCAAAGGCAGGGATTAACAGTAAGCTAGTCACAGCTTCTCACATGATGTGCTACTTTGCAGGATTTTCTTTTTGCTTCTTGGCAAGTTCACAGAAGCACCTTCACAAAAAAACGGTTTCACAGAAAGTTATTTCGCAGGTCTGAGTCACATTTAATTTGTGCGTTGCTAAAGTAGGCCAACACTTTCTTTGTCTGTTTGTTAAACGATTCTAAATGACTAAATACCTAAAACTTTTTTATGAAACTTATTATGAAATGAATATATTTATTAAGGTGATTTTCTGGGTGCTCCAGGGACCAGAATGTGTAGCTACTGTATTGGACAGGGGTACTCAAATCTGGCTCTCGAGGCCAGTAGTACAGCTGGTTTTCATTATTCCCCTCTAATCAGGACTGATTTAAACCAGGGACACTGGGCCAATCAGTGGAATTAATCCATCAATAAACTATCAGGTAGAAAAAAAAGCCAGCAGCACTACAGGGCTGCACTCGGATCCATTTTAACACGTTCCATACCCTTGCTCTCTTCCCTCCAGCGACCTATTTTGTGACGCAATTTGTGACAGACAGCAAGCAAACTTAATAGGTGCCCTGAAAGAGAGGATAGACGAGAAACAAACCAAAATGGAACTGAACGGCCCTCGCAACCGATATAGGAAGTGCAACCCCATAGAGTTGAAACGTGACCGCCCACTTTTTCAGTGCGCAGCATTGCATTGTGGGATTTCCTTCTTGCTGGAAGCTTGCATTTTATACCCTTGTGAAAGGGAGGGTAAACGAGGGAGTGAGGGGAATATAATTACTCCCTCCCCTTTCTTCAATTGGATCCGAATCACACTTGATCCGCATGCCATATTTCATCCTGGCATATTGGGGATTCCCCCCTTGAAGCAAGGGAAGGGAACGACAGGAAGAAAGCATAAAACCCTGATCCGAATGCAGCCTTGGCCTCGAGGGCCAGATTTGAGTATTCCCTGGTATAGGGAATGGATATCAGAGATATTTCATTTATTATTTCATTCTGGGTATTTCATTTGACAAACAAGCACCGAGTCACAAGCAGGCCCAAAACATTTTTTTTAAATACAACTAAACTATCTATAAGATCCAAATAAAGATGAACCTTAAGAGTTGAAGAGTTACTTGCACAATGACTACTTCACACGTTGTCCTCGCCCTTTGGAAGTGACTGATTCGCTAAATTATCCTGATGTCGACAGGGGCGAGCCCCAAAAAACAGCACCCGGAATGTTCGGGGCTGACCTGTGACCAAAAGCCCCGCCACTTTGTGACCCCTGACACATTTAGGCTAACGAGCTAAAAAACACACAGTCGCTAACTCGGCCCTGCTGTACGTACAAGAGGAGCCGTTAAGCCCATTTATCTCACATGACCGAAAAGCACACTGGAACCTCTTCCGTGCAAACAGTGCCCAAGATAATCGTAGTTACTGTGTGCACATAGCCAAGAGGTACAGCTCTCTTTAACAATTAAATTCACTGCCTCTATATATGCGTACAGCTAATATACTGTAGCATTAAAACTAACTTAATCACTGGGAGGAAGGCTGAAACATCTGTAGCACCACAGGTGCCTCTTCAATAGAACCAAAAATATTTCATAAGTGTCCCTGTGGTGGAACTTATCACAGGTCCTTTGGTGTATCATTATGTCTATTGGACCCCCCCCGCCCCCAAGGCACTACTAATACATGTATATTAAATCATATATTTGTAAGGTCAAATACAAATTATTTTTCAGGTAACAACAGTCATCGGTGTCCTTTCAAACTCTTTTTGTCGATGATTATTTACTCGGTAAAGCCAGTTCATGTGACTCGAGCATGACGCTTAACATTAACACAGCTCCTGAGAGAGACGGCAATGTCTGCTTCTATAAAAGCTCATTCTCTCGCTCATAAATCAAGCAGCGTACACGCTGTGTGTGCTCAGTGTGTGAGTGAGTGAATGAATGGTGGGCGAGCTTACAGCCAGCAATCCCCTACAGTCACGAACAAATCACAAAGTCATACGTGGCCTGGTATGGAAAGGCGCTATGTGAAATGCATGTGACTTCATTAAATACTTTGGCTTTAAAGTAGCAGCTTACGGGTCATGAGCATGGATCTCCACGGCAACACCCGTGCTCTCTGAGCAAGAAAGGCATCGTTCAATTTTATTTTATAAAAAAAATCTTGCTTTCAAAACACCAAGGGAATATTTCTGCATTGCTGTCGCTACACTCTCTTAAAGTTCAAAAACAATGCTTAAAGCACCACATGAGGCAAACTAATTTCTAAAAAAACCTCTACAAATTTGTAAAAAAGTAACGCTTGCTATTGTAACAAATTGAAGTCGCACTGGTATTCTATCGGCAGAACCAGGCTGAAATGTTGCGAGCTACGTTATATGACAGCGTACAGCATGCTTGACGTCACTGGCATGCTAATTTCTCAGTCCTTTATTGTATTTTTTTTCTAAACCCTTTCAAACCCTTTATCAGCAATGGAGGCACATCCAAATTGAAAAAGTTAATGCATTTTGACTGCATTTAGGTTCAATTCCCATTTAAATGCAAATGTTACAAATCACTTGGGAACCACTCAACTTGCCAAGTTACACTTGTGTAGTACATTTGCATTTGCACTTGCATTTAATTGCATTTCAAAATTAAGGGCAAATGTTGACTAAATGGAGGCCCAAGTCTCTGTAAAAATATCTTGGCAGTTGTTCAGAATGGGAAACATATGGAACACAAAAGAAAAGGTGGAAATAAAATTTCAATTATAACTGTAGCATTTGCATTTGCATTTGAATTAATTTTATTACCTGCGTTTAGTGTCCAAATAGGACATTTTACATACAAACCGCCACGCTTTCCGTGCTTGAAATATCATGTATTACTGCCCATGTCACAGCTCACATATAATTGCTATGTTACCGTTTATTGTGTGTGTGTGCCACATACCGCCAGGCTTGCGGAGGTCCAGTCGTACGATCCCGCTAAGTATTTCACGGCAAGCCGCCACTTTTCCAGGGTACAGCACACCCAGGGCACCCAAAGACGATATGTAACATGGCGTCAGATCTGGCTTCTAAATATCGCCGCCCAAAGTGTCTTCCTCACTGTTGACAGTAGAGAGGTCTGTGCCTCACCCAACTTTCGGACAGCACGGGAGAGTCAGAGGATTTCTACAAACACCATGGACGCGTCTCTTCGCAAAGGATTGTTCTCCATTTTGCTTTTGCATATCTGCGTGTCTCAAGGTACGCTGGCTCCACTTCCTTCTCTTTGTTTTAAGAGTATTTCCTCGAGAAATTAAAAGTCTCAACTAATACGTGGTTCTATTAGCTCTATTCACTGGAATAATGTGTTTCTAAATAACAGCGCTATTGTATTTCTTATCCAATCTTGGTGATGAATGTGATTAAAACATTTTTATTTAATGCTTCCAAGGAAATTATATTTGAAAGAGAAATGGATTACCATCTCACAGGTACTTATGGTTCTACTTTTCAGGTTAAAATCAGGGGGATGTTTTTGAGACGTACATGTTTCCATGGAAACCATGAATTATACTGTTTTTTTTTTCTTTAATGTGTCTATTTAAGTCTACTTCAGGATCTGTGCACAATGTCCAATTTACTGCAAACAATGGAATTTCAATATGGTATTAAGTTCCGTTATTTTCTGAATGATGCGTACATCGCGTATAATAGCTCTCATTTTTAGCTGCAGTGAAACAATCGTGATTTGATTATTTTCGCTCTCTCTCTCCGTTACACTGGCCAGTCCTGGTTACCTCGGAGACACCTCTGGCGCCAGAGTCCATCCCGCCTCTGACGGAGGTCACGGCACAGGAGGCGGAGGTTAAGGAGCTGACGTTGAGCGCGCCGGCGGTCGAGCAGGAAAACGAGGTGCAAAACGTTGTGCAGGACGCCGGAGAGGCCGTGGAGCAGGCCGTCGAGGAGGAGGCGGCGGAGGAGGCGGCCGCTCCCGAACCTGCCGCCGAAACGCTGGAACCGGCGGAGCAGGAAGCGGAAGCCGCCGGGGAGGTCGGACAGGAGGTGGCACTGGAGGTCGCGGAGGAAGCCGCGGCTGTCGAGGAGCCAGCTCCCGAGGAGGAGGTGGTGGTGGAGGAGGTGGCACAGCCGGTCGGGGAGGAGGCGGAGGTCGCCGAAGCCGAGCCGGCTCAGGAGGAGGCCGTGCCGGAGCCTGTGGGCCAGGGGGAGCCGGCCGTGGTGGAGGCTGCAGAGGAGGTGGTGGAGGAGGTCAGAGAGGAGGCTGCAGTGGGAGAGGCCGTAGAGGAGGGAACGGAGCCTGTGGTAGAGACTGCAGAGGAGGTGCTGGTGGACAGTAATGAAACCGGGGCCTCACAGGCGAGTGAGACTGGAGAACCAGGTAACTGGACCGTACAATTAACTACATTTCCATTCATGTAATATTATATAAATACAGGTTTTGTATTTATATAATAAATAGGTTTTTGGGGAATGAATAGTATTATCAGTCTATTACTGTATGGCAGGGGTGGGGGAACCTCATCCAAAAAGGGCCACTGTGGGTGCAGGTTTTTTTTTTGGCCCAGCACTAAGACACCTGGTTCTACTTATCAAAGGTCTTGATTGAAGACCATGATTAGTTAAGTAGTTGAATCAGGTGTCTTGGTGCTGGGCTAAAACAAAAACCTGCACCCACCTTTTCGGGTGACGTTCCCCAACCCTGTTGTATGGCCTTAACTTGCCTTAAGTATCCTGTAGACCATGTCCTATTTGACAGCACCACTGGGTTAATTTATTACAGAACTACTGTAGTTTATTACAGAACTACTGTATATGTGGAACATATTTTAAGGAATATACAGTACCTACAGCAATTATCCACCATCACCAAGAAGAACCTATCTTCATTTTATTCCAATTGAGCATAAAAGTTGGAGAATGGAGAAAAAAAAAAAAAAAAAAAAAAAAAAGTTGGAGAATGGTCCACCTATTCATATTGAGATTGGCATGAAGCACATATTATACTGGCCTCCCTGTGCAGCATACTGGTATGACGTTAAAAATAACAATGCTGGCCCTTTAAATCGTGCTTCAAAGACCTTCTCGTTAGGTGCAATTAGAGAGAAGGAATGTGACGGGCCAACAGTGAGGGCGCGGCTCACATTTCCAAACATGATTTTACTACCTTTACATCTCTCTCCCCTCCTTTCTGCTTCACGTAACAGATTAGCACACGGCCTAGCATGTGATGCTCTTCAGTGAGCAAGACCATTCTCCTGGGTATTAACCAGCTGCGAGCCTTGTAGAAAATAACTCTGTTCATCTCTCCAACAGGATTTCAGATTCAAACACTGTAGGATATTTAAAATCAGGAAGTATGCTTTTTAATTTTCATTAGAATTCTCTTTCCCATACAAAAATATCCCTCATTGCAGAATATATGAATACAAACATTCCATGCATATTATATCATGTGGTTAGCCGTAGTCTCCGTATTTAATAGTAGTAAACAGCTGAACAGTTCTAGGTGTTGACCAGCTTGTTTGTTATATATGCAACATGGCGCTCTCTTACTTAAGCCAGCCCAGGCCCATCCAATAGCAGAAACAGCACTGGGATTTAGGGTCGTGGGCATATTATACAGTATGTCTTGGGGGTGCATTATCTTCATTCCCAAGGCCACAGGAGAGGCAGAGGGAGGCCTCTGTGTAATTTTCGCGGGATTGCTAAATGCCTGCCCCCCTTCACAGACCTGACTCCGGGGCCAGCTGATACTTACGTGCCAGCAGAGTCACAAGGTCCCGCCATCCCCGCCATCCCCAGCTCGCGGGAGGAGACCAACCACGTGGGCGGCGAGAACGTCCAGGAGTCAAATGACTTCAACGAGATCATCACGTCCAAAGATGAACTCTTGAACCCGGTTCCCGCCGAGGAAGCGCCGACTCTCGACGATGTCGTCGTCGTCGTCGAGGACGTGGAGGCGGAAGAGGAGATGGAGGAGAAGGAGGAACAGGTGGTGGAGGAGGAAGAGGTGATCCCGGCCACAGCCTCCGCGCCCCTCTTGGAAGAGGAGATGGTGGAAGAAGGCGAATCGGTAGAAGCCACTGCCGACGGTACGGTCACGACATCCCGCTCGAAAAGAACAGCTCAGAAGTAAAGTTTGAATGGAAACGGTAGACGGTAGACCAACAGCAGACCATCTCACAATACCATGGTTCTTAAAATCCTACTTACACATTTGTCCCCTGTATATTACCCTCAGTAATGCAAACTGGATGATTCACTGTTACAGTAGGAATATATGAGCGAGGACTGATAACGGCGCTCCCATTTCACTTTTCCCATTTACCTCATTTGGCTTTGCAGAGGGAGCCGCCTTGGGTCTAGAAGCCTGGAAGATCGGCGCAATTTCTGCAGCTGTGTTTCTCTTTCTGGAAACAATTGTTATTATTGTTTATTTCCTCAAGTGCAGGAAGAAAACAGTCAGGTAGGCGTTTATTTTCTCAGTTCTGAAAAAAAAAACGCAAGCACAAAGACTGTGTTGGTGATACTGATCAGACGGACGCACATTTTTTAATCATAACAGAATTATAGACCTGCCATGTTTTACACTTTTTTTTAAAAATTATTACAGAATCTAATTTTAAAGGGTATTTAGGATATTGGGAATCTAAAAAAACATTGGCCCACTCAATAATCACACCACGCCATGCTGTTTTATGGATTCCACCACAGGAGTAAATCACTCCAGTAGTGGGTTTTAAATCTTCAGTTTAAATGAACGATTAACGGTTTTTTAACGGTTTTTTTCTCAGTGGGGCCGTGCCAGTAAAGGCGACCGAAGACTGTGAAGCAGCTCAAACCACTGCTGAGGAGGCCAGCGAGAGCAGTCCAGCTTCTGAGGACCAAACACAACAGTATGTGCAAACCCTTGCTCTGTGCCACATGCCCAAATGCCTGCCTGCATGTGACAACGTATGCATACATGCATGCATGTATATTTGCAAACAAGCATATTTTACAATTCATGCAAACAACTTCAAAACGCACCTCAATAAAAAAATGTTTTGTTAGTAAAAAAAAAAGGATTTGCTGCTGTTCACAGATACTAATGAAAATGGCCTGGTGATCGCAAACAAGCCCCGCCGTCACAACAATCGACAAATCACTGGCATGTGTAGATCAATATGCATTCATTGAAAGACTTCCCTCTTTAATCACTACAATTTCCTTGATTATTGAATACATGACATGAAGATATGCTATGGATATTAATAAATCAATTAAATAACAGAAAGAAAATTTATTTTTGTTTTGCAATGCCCACCCATTATGGACCCAGTCTTTACCATGGAAGGCTACTACTGCACGTTAAAATTTTAGCTTCTGCACGATTTGTTTGCGACAGGCCCACCGCAATGTTCCACAAGCATTTTAATTCAAATGCGCGTGTTCACAATATGGTGAGAATCCAAGAGCCACCTACTTGCAATGTTGGACAGTAGCTTGCTAAAACTGGGTGAAAAATGACACCACTGTAACTTCTTTTCTTTCTTTCTTTAAAAAAAAAAATAGTGCCAGTTACAAATTATATGTCCCCTTAAAGGGCAGAGTATATGTTTACAAGTCCACAAAAGGACATAAGAACTAATACAATTGATAAACCTTTGTTTCCAAGTTCTGGATTCATTGACTGGATCACATGCAAACCCACATTATTGAGGTTGAGGATCACCAAACCCCTAGCTACCTCTGGGTAGCGTTCAACAACTGTGCGCACACTGTACACATAACTGAACTGTGGTACACGGCATATTGAAAACACTTCAAATGGTGCATTCCCATTTTAGTATTGGGAGTGGTTCTCCAGTTGGTAGTAGTCAACAGTGTTGAGATTCTGAAGACACCCCACACGTCAAGACATATTGCACACAGACTAACGGCGGAATCTAAGGGTGGCTGTATTGAATAGCTACTATTCAGTTATAATTCAGACAGTGGGATTACCTTGAGAAAGAGAAAGCTGGCGAACCTGAGATGTGAAGGTTGACCTCGAACAATAACAAAGCATCTTAATGAACTCAGTAACTAAGAGCACGTTGTCACCACCGAGACACGATTTAAATTCAACAGGTAACGTATTTCAGTAAACTGGCGATATGGTTTCACAGCTGTACATTAGCTCAAAGCTTTTCAAATTATTTTGCTGATAATATTTTGAATTCCGGCTTGTTAGCACTCTTATGTCATACCACGCCGTGTTTTGACTGTTTGTCAACGGTGAGAGTACAACAAAACAACGTTTTTGAGTAAGCGCGATTCGCATGGCCGGTTCACAGATGAAAAAATTAATACAAGAACCCTCGTGAATTTAAATCTATGGGCACAAAAATGATTCCAAACCATTTTATCCAAAATTTGTGAAGCATAGCCGACCCACCAACAACTCTAATCTCTCCGTCCTGGCAGCTCTACCAGGAGCCTAATTTAATACTCGCCTCCAGCGAACCGGCTGATGTGCACGAGACCGTCACCAAAGCTCAACGCGCGGGGCAGTGCTGCGCAGCCTCGAGCTCATTAGCATATTTACTGCATAATAACAAAGTTTAGATATATGACAAGATTTTCCCATTGGATTTTTTTTTCTGCACAATAGGAAGTGATCAGGTATGCGTAGTAGTGTTTTCAGTTAGCTTAGCCATTGTAAGTAGTAGTACTGGGTCCTGACAACCTAGGCATATATAATCTAAAAAGAAAATGGAGACTTTTGATTTCGTCTTTCTGATAATGATCCGTTTAGGGAACTGTTTTGAAAAAACTCTATTGACCGCCAGTCATTCAATGAGCGCCTGTTGTCCGTCTAATAAGTTCCAAGTGGGGACGTTCCAGCCCCGAAGTTGGACCTCTTGCTCCGCCTACCCTCTTTGATAATAATCAATGGAGCATACTTTTTAAAGTGAACGGTAATGTCACAACAAAGTAGCCTACTACTTGCAGTGCATAATAAACTTTTACATGGGACTCAACGAGTTTCGCTTCTGCAGGTGCCTGCAGGTCCACTTCTCATCCCCCCAAGAGTTTTACTGTTGCTGAAACAGGTTGCCTATCTGCTCATACGCTTGTTAAAACAACTCATGTCCTGTCATGTTGTGTTATTTTTAGCACATCAGTTGGGAACAAAAAGACACATTATGGGTTGTTTTAACATGTGTTTTACGAATGTAGCCTACTTCTGAAGATAGTATAGTGTCTTTTTAGATCAAGGCCTGCTCTCCCAAGATGTGAAATCATACTTTTAACATAACCCCTATTACCTGTTTGAATTACCGATGCAGTTGTCTTCTTTTTTTACAATGTTTTCAGGAACAATATCGCTGAATCTTTGGATATGTCACAGTTTCAACAAGAGGAGACAATGGCAGACATCCCTCTAGACCCCCCTGCAGAGTCCAGTCCCGAGGAACCCACAGATGATGTGCGCACTTCTGTTCTGTAGAGGCCCTCCATTTTAGCTCTCTCCTCCTTCTTTTTCTAATCCGTATTTGTGACTGTCTTGCTGCGTTAGTGTCCATGTTAGGTGAGATCATTCTGTGCTGCGCGGCTAAATCAACTGTAGTTAATTCATTGTGCAAGAAAAAAACTGTTGCATTGTCCATTGTTAAATGTTTGTTTTTTGATATAAGGTGTCAAGATACACATTTGCTTGTCCCTATGTACTTATATCAGATTGTCTAATTGTTGTTCTGTTTCCTGTTGTCCGTGCCTTCACAACAGTGTACATCCACGTGTTGCTTTTTGTGCAGTTATTTACATAATTTAAGTTACCTCATTTTTCAGCTAAATACATCAACTCTGACCTCTGAACTGAAAGAGAAATGCACTCACACACAAACATACACATCTACACGTCCACACACAAACACACATTTGCATCCATACATGTACACACACACACACACACACTGTAAAATGTAATATACTGAATTGTGGAAAAGGGAATAATTATTTGTTACTGGGTCCACCTGTGAACTACTGAAGTTCAGGGAAGTTAACACACAAAAAAAGAATAACAATTAGTATTGTAGGTCTACGTGTAAACAAAACAGTAAAAGTGATATATTTTTAACTACAATATGTAAAAGTACCATAGTACCATTGATTACGCCTACATTTATACCATGGGGTCAGATTCCAGTCCTGGAAAGCTGTGGTGTTTGCTGGTTTTTGACGCGTTCAGCACCAGTGATTAATTTAAGTTAAAAACATATCCACACACCTTGTTCCCAAGAGCTGAACTGGCTGATGATTGAAAGGAAACCACAAATCCCTGCAGCAACTGCAGCCCTCCAGGACTTGAGTTTGACTCATTTTGATTTATGCCCTGTCCTCAATTGGCATGTTGATAAAATATGAAATTAAAGAATTTTCAAAAAGATTGTGAAATTTTTCTTTTACACAACATGTGTGTGTGTGTGTGGGGGGGGTGGTTGGCAATCTCATCAAAT
This sequence comes from Synaphobranchus kaupii, assembly GCA_029718625.1. Lineage (NCBI taxonomy): Eukaryota > Metazoa > Chordata > Actinopteri > Anguilliformes > Synaphobranchidae > Synaphobranchus > Synaphobranchus kaupii. The sequence continues at coordinate 24,943,254 of CM056395.1, read as the reverse complement.
ATTTAAACTCATTAATCTGAGATTTATGAACCTGTAAAGATAACGTTGATAAACCAATTAGGAATGTTAGGAGGTTCTGAAACAATTGAAACTATTTGTGTTTTCTATTATAGGGCCGCATACCTGTTTTAGCCTATTATTCCCCTAATGATTATAAATATACAAATATAGACACTGCAATCCAAATTCCACGAGATTTTTTCGTTTTAATGGTATAAATAGATGTTCACGAATTCTCGTTGGTAAAACTGATTATTTCTTTCTGCAGGAAGTGTGATGTGATCACGAGATGTGAAATCCCGGCAGTCATGCATTTATGGGGTATTTAAGCGAACTCGGGTTTTTTTTTATGACGAGGGGTATCAGAACAGTGCAGAACTTCTCATGAAAGAAGGTAGATGACACTTTCTATTTTGATACTGTTGTGTTCGTATTCATTTTCCTATAAATAATAACTGAACATGTTAATTTTTTTTTTTTTTTATCCAGATTTTACTCGAATGCTGATTATAACCGTTATACCAATCAGCGATTGATTAAAAAAGAAAAGAAAAACTACATACTCATTGTTACTTATTCATGTAAAATAGGGAAACTGCAATATTTAAGATCTGTATTTTTTTCTTTTGTAAGCATGTGGAAATATGGGTTCCTGGTTACCTTTAGCGCAGTACTAGTGCGCGCTCAGTTTCCAAGAGAATGTGTAACTCCGGAGGGGCTACGAAGTGGTCAGTGCTGTCCGTCACCAAGAGGGCTACCGAATGACGAGTGCGGATCCAGCACAGGAAGGGGACAATGTCTATCAATCAGCGCAGACAGACGACCCCACGGCCCGCAGTATCCCCACGATGGCCGGGATGACCGTGAGCGCTGGCCCCTCAGGTTCTTCAATCGCACTTGTCAATGTAACGGAAACTTCTCCGGTTACAACTGCGGACGGTGTAGGCACGGATTTACTGGAGTTAACTGTGACCTGCGGGTTTCTGTAGGTAAGACCACTGGAAAACTGCATGTTCCCACTAAAAGCTTATAGAATTTCTTCAAAATAAATAACATAAAGATTTATTTAAATTATGTAGTTTATGTAGGAAGGCTGATCAATTATTAGTTTCCGTATTAATCAATATCAAGCTGATGTGCTAATTGTTACTTTTTTTTGGAAAGTGTGGTTTGTCAGGGAACCAGGTTGGTTTTAAAATGGGTTGCATTTTGGACACGGAAAGGCGGTTAATTTTCACCGCATATGCCTATGTAGTGGAGCTACGGTGCTTGAATTCCCCAGTGTAACTTCTCAAGCAGCATCAAGGGAGTTGCTGTCACTCACATAGGCTAACCTTTTCCATTGCATGATACATCTCCACTGCAGAAAATAGTAGTCAAAATAACAAATTCCAGTATGTTACACTGGGAGAACATCACCTAACGCCAGGTATACGTAGGCCTATTCTGCGTAACGCAATCTAAACGTGCGGAATAATGATTGTGTTCAAGAAACGCTTGCGCACCTCCATTTTCCCCAGTTAGGAGAAACGTGATGCAAATGAGTGCCGCCGAAAAGGCAGCGTTCATTAACGCACTGGATCAGGCCAAACGTACGGTGCACCCGGACCTCGTCATCGCCACCAGGAGATACGAAGAAGTGTTCGGTCCAGACGGCAACACCATGCAGTTTGAGAACATCACTATCTACAACTTCTTTGTGTGGACACACTACTACTCTGTCAGCAAGACATTCCTGGGAGCAGGGCAGCAAAGTTTCGGAGGGGTGGACTTCTCGCACGAGGGCCCTGGTTTTGTTACCTGGCACAGGTTTCACCTACTACAGCTGGAGCGAGACATGCAGGTAAGGAGAGGAGAGGATACGCTTATCCTTGTTTTCTTCTTTTTTCTCCGGAGGGGACTTTGGACTTCCGCGTTTATTTATCCATGCGATGCAATGTCCAAATGCATGTCCAAACAACAGAATAATTGGAGTCAGAAATTATTCTTGAAAAGTTTTTTTTAAATGAATGAATGCCTTTCTTGCCACTGCTCTGCAGGTGGACATTGGCAGGCTTTTTTTTAGCCCATGTAAATATCCCTAATATCGTCTAATATCCGTAATTGTTATGATGTCAAAAGATGAAAATGTGAAATCAAGCAGGTGTTTGTAACAGATAATGAAGCATCTAATGCAGGCATTCTTTGTTTTTAATAATTATTAATACTCTAGAACTGAATGTATTACGTATATAAGATATGTATATTGTCTTACAGGGATGTGATTTTCTTGTGTAGTGAATAGCAATCTGACTATATGACATTATGTTGGGGAATAGTATGTAAATGTTCACACTCAATGTGTCACAGAGGAGATAGGACATAAACAGGCCTACTCCTCAACCCCAAACCTAGAAAAAATTGTATTTTCCGTACAGTGCTCCAGAATCTGGAGTGGCCACACAGTAAATTGTTCAGTGTTAAATCAACCTAAATACATTAATAGAGTACATTTTAGTCTGATAGAGCACATTTGATCCCTCCTGGATTCAAATAATTTATGTTAGAGTTTAATTACCACCCGCCCCTTTGAATTGATTATTGCATTGACTATTACCATTCAGTCCACCTTTAGTTTAAACCGGGCCGGCCAGCGAAGGATGGGCACCCCCTCTCTAGTCAGGCTCCTTCCGAGATTTCTTCCCAGTTTTTTTCTTGTTCAGTGTTTTTTCTCCCCTACCGGGGAGTTTTTTTACCTCGTTACGCTGGTTGGGGGCTAAGGCCTGGTTTTTTGCTCAATTTTCCTTCTGTTTCCCTGTGCAGCGTCTTTGTGACAGTTCTCTGTAAAAAGCGCTATACAAATAAAATTGAATTGAATTGAATTGAATGAACACTAAACATTGTACTGTGCAAATTACATATATACGGTGCCACATGTACCCTGTATTTATTATTATTATTATTATTATTATTATTACACAGCAAAAATGGTAGTGTACACCAGCAATGTTAGATTTATGCCAACATCTTTGCTGTATTATATTGTTATTTATTTATTATTATTATTATTATTATTATTATTATTATTATATGCAGGACATGCTCCAGAACCCAAGCTTTGCTCTGCCCTACTGGAACTTTGCCATCGGCGGCAGCACCTGTGACATCTGTACAGACGACCTGCTGGGAGCCAGAAGTACCTTCGATTCAAACGCCATCAGCACCAATTCCCTGCTGTCAGACTGGAGAGTGATCTGCGAGAGCGTGGACGACTACGACACACTGGGGACCATCTGCAACAGTGAGTGCGCTGCTGCTCTGTATCGCCTGTAGGGACCGTCTGTAACAGTGAGTGCGCTGCTCTGTAATCGCCTGTAGGGACCGTCTGTAACAGTGAGTGTGCTGCTCTGTATCGCCTGTAGGGACCGTCTGTAACAGTGAGTGTGCTGCTCTGTATCGCCTGTAGGGACCGTCTGTAACAGTGAGTGCGCTGCTCTCTGTATCGCCTGTAGGGACCGTCTGTAACAGTGAGTGCGCTGCTCTGTATCGCCTGTAGGGACCGTCTGCAACAGTGAGTGCGCTGCTCTGTATCGCCTGTAGGGACCGTCTATAACAGTGAGTGCGCTGCTCTCTGTATCGCCTGTAGGGACCGTCTGCAACAGTGAGTGTGCTGCTCTGTATCGCCTGTAGGGACCGTCTGCAACAGTGAATGTGCTGCTCTGTATCGCCTGTAGGGACCATCTGTAACAGTGAGTGTGCTGCTCTCTGTATCGCCTGTAGGGACCGTCTGTAACAGTGAGTGTGCTGCTCTGTATCACCTGTAGGGACCGTCTGCAACAGTGAGTGTGCTGCTCTCTGTCACGCCTGTAACCCCTGACCATTGTTGTGTGCCAAAAAAAGGGGCACATGATGTGCCCATCTGGTCAGAGCTGAAAATAAGTATAATGATAATAAAATAAGTATAATGAATGAAAGTAGTCTTCTGGGCAGTGAATTTATTTTTTTTGGCACACACAGATCCAACACAACAAAAAGAGACTGGTTCATGAATGCTCAGGGTATCCAACCTTATTATTATTATTATTATTATTATTATTATTATTATTATTATTATTATTATTATTTTAAATGCAAGTTTTAAATGTACAGTAATTCAATACCAAATACCCTACCAAAAAATGTATTCACTTGACCCTGCATAGTACATTTTCTTTCCACTCAAGGTTTAAGTGAGATTATGAAAGAACAAAGGTTACCCACACACCAGCAAAAGCTTGTGGTTTATTCAGCATACAATCTTTTGAGACCAAAGAGGTTTTTGTCCGGCATACATCACGTGAAGGAAGTGGGGGATATACTGTATATAGACACGCACGTTTGTGTACGTAACACTGTAGACCAGGGATGGGCAACTCCGGGCCTCGCGAGCTGGTGTGTATGCAGGTTTTTGCTGCCGCCAGTTCCTGATTATTTGAGTAGCCCAATAATTTACATGATCTGATATTTGAGCTACATTCTGTGATATGAACAGCAGCTAATGAATGTTATGCCTGTATGCACGTATTGTAGCCTTTATTGTGGTCTAACTCACAAGTTAATCGGTGTTGGTGTAGATGACCAATGAGCTGATTGAGCCAGGGTAACCAGTGGCATGAAAAACCTGCATACACACCGCCATCAGCTCCAATTCCCTGCTCCTGGCCCGTGCAGCCTGGAGTTTCCCATCCCTGCTGTAGAGACAATCTTTATCTGTATTCATGCCATAATAAAGACCTTTGTTCAAAAAACTAATTAATAACAGATACATACAGATGATGTACTGGCACGTTATGCATGAAAGGTTCCTAGGTTACTACTATTACTAGGTTAATACTGGGGAGGACTTTTTACTTTCTGAACCCGGGTTTTACACCTCTGGTTAAGAAGCACTTAAGAGGTGACTGCGTGTTCACGCTTTAAGAACTGTTTTGGAAACGCGTGTTACAAATGAAAGAGCCATCGTAGAATCGCTCGTTGCAATCGCACTTAACCCTAAGATTGATCGTTATCTGGAAACGCACCCCTGGTCGACTTGGGGAAGCTTGTTCCCTGCGGCTGTAGGACTGCTTGGTGACACTGGACAACTCAAGACAGCAGAGGCAGATGAGGAGCTGTTGTTGCTTTTTGATGCTCACACTTAATTCGTTTGATTGTCTGTTTGTTTGTGTGCTGTGGGTCTGCCTGTCTTTTTTGTTGTTGCTGGTGGCTACAACTGAAGTTCCTTTACAGGAAAATAAAAGTTATTCTATTCTATTCTATTACCATGCAAGTGTGTGGACAATAAATGTACAATAATTGTAAGATAAAAAAAGAAAGAACACATGATCACCAGAGTGAATAAACTAAGTCTGAACACTAGGGGGAGACAACAAGGCCACACGCCAAGACATTCAAAGTTTCATATCAAAATCCTTTTTTTTTTTGCCTGCACCTGGCCAAGCCAGGTGGATGTGCATAATATTACATCCTTCTTAAGTGAGATTATGACCATAATTCTCCTTCTGAAAAAAAAAAAATCATACTACTAAATTATCCTCTTTTTAATCCTCTTATGTATCAGAAATCGAAATGGACTCCTGACTCTCACAACATGGTCACGTGGTTACTTTGACCAATCACAAGCGGTTAATGAAGGGAGGAGGGAATGATTGGCTGGAGCCAGACCAGGATAAATACCTGCTGACCTTGATTATGAATTGGGGCTCTCAATTTTAACACAAGCCAAGTGCTTCATAACTCCTGTTTAGAGAGGATCGACTCTGATTGAAACCTGGGCCGTGTCCAAATCAGTGCACTTGCATACAATTGAGTATTCCAGTTAAGTATACTTTTTAAAAAGCTGTATGTGAAAATAGAGTGTTCTTAATATCCCCAGATGATATACTTATACTTATTTTAGAATTTTTGCAGATAATAGTATGGAGGATAATTTTAGCAAACTGCATGTCACTAAACAGTATGCAGTAAGCAGTATAGGGCATGCTAGTACATAGTAAACAGGACACAGTAGATAGGGCTCTGATTCAGACACAATGGGTGCGTCCCAATATTCTTCACTCCCCACCTCCCTTCCTCCACTCCCCCACTACCACTCCTCTCCTACCCAGAAGTATGCAAAACTGCCTGAATGTTTCGAGTATAAGTATTTGCATGTACAGTATACAATGTACCTGACATTGCGGTTTGTGTCGAGAATTTCATTAATATGTAACCATTAACACGTAATTAAAGATGTAATCAGCAACATTAGATTAAAACACAAAGATCCGTTTCAGGGGCACGCAGTAGAGGAGGTGGTAGTGGAGGAAGGGAGGGTGCATTTTTCAATTATTGGGACGCACCCAACCTTGTAATCCAACCCTCCCTCACTAAGCCATTTGTTTCCCTGTAACTATAGTGTTTTGTATTAATTAGTGGTGCCCTCTAATGGACAAAACAGGATGGTGTAAATGGTGTCTACTGTTGAAAACAGCATGCAAAATTGATGAAACTTGTGAAATATTGAGAGAAATTGTTTTTACATCATATTCTGTTTTATAATCCGACATACTTTGGTTATAATAGAGATGACATTTAAACATAAAAGGACAGTGTTTCAAAGCTTCAAAGTGTGTCTTAAGTGCAATCAAGAGTGACAATGTACAGATAATAGTTTCTTTATTGATGGAGTGCCTCCTTTCCTTGCGTTTTTGGGATTATATCTGATAAATTCGGGTGGTGTTTGGTGAGCCCCTGCGCGTGACTGACACGCATCGCCTCGTGTGCGCGTTTCCCGCCGTAGGCACGGAGAGCAGCCCGATCCGAAGGAACCCAGCTGGGAACTCTGCTCGCCCCATGGTCCAGCGTCTGCCCGAGCCGCAGGACGTGGCCGACTGCCTGGAGCTGAGCACCTTCGACACTCCGCCCTTCTACTCCACGTCGTCCGAGAGCTTCCGCAACACCGTCGAAGGTGAGACACAGCCACTGCTGCCCGTCGTCCAGAATGACTTACATATTAAATATCCCCCTGAGACCAGGTAGAAAAAAAAAAAAGTACTTTTAATTTGCTGACATAATACAAGTGTCTTGGGTGTCAAAATCATGTTGCAGTGAAGATATTTTCAAAAATATTATTTATTTTACTTTGGTTGAATGTCCCTTGAAGTGTAGGTTGCAGCATAGTAGAATATATGGTTTTTCAGATTAAGGCCCGAGACTCATGTACCCAGCAGGTGAGAAAAATGAATTGCTGGGTCTGGATATTACATCTCAGGCTGAGCCATATATTATTGCACATATTATTCACCCGTATTATTATACATAATTATTATTATTATTTTTTAAATTTGTTTCAGACTTTTTCCCATTTTTCTCACAATTGGTAGCCAATTGAACCCCTATTCTAATTAAATTCCCCCTGTGTAGCAACCGCTAGAGAATCACCGCTATACAACCCAGTCAGCCGGTAGTAGGAAGGAGGGCGTCACGTCCTCTGCAGGGCGCGACTTCTCGAGCTCCTGACCATGATTCTAACTCGCCCAGGGGCCGTTCTGTGCGCAGCGATTCTCTCCAAGCCCCTCCTGGGAGCAGCCGCCAATTGACGCTCCCCCAGGCCATGCTCGGATCTGGCAGGACCGGGGATCGAACCCCCGATCCTCGGGGCGCAACCACACAGCCAAAGTCTGCGCCTTAGACCCCTGCACCTGCTTCTGGAAGTCTCATCCCCTAACCACTCTGCCTTTCTCTCGGCTTATCCTTCCTTGCATCTGGTTACAAGGCTGAGGCTTTCGTTTTGACCCACGGTCGTTGTTTCGTGTCCAGGGTACAGCGCCCCGCAAGGAAACTACGACCCTGTGGTCCGCAGTCTGCACAACCTGGCCCATCTGTTCCTCAACGGAACTGGGGGTCAGACTCACCTGTCCCCGAATGACCCCATCTTCGTCCTCCTGCACACCTTTACCGATGCTATCTTTGACGAGTGGCTTAGAAGGCACAGCCCTGGTAAGCTGTTGAACCTGCCCTTTTGAATACTCTTTATTTATTTTGTATGCATACCAGGAACAGCACCTGTTGTGTTTATTGCTTATTTTGGTCACAGAGAGGATAACTAGTCCATCCTTCTCTAATTATTAAATTAACATAATTACTGATATTTAAATTGTACAAGTCAGAAAGGGCTAGACACATATTTAAAGCACCCTTGAACAATTTAATTACTATGAGATAATGAACCCAAGGGAAATGCCTGAATGGGATTTCCAACCTCTCAACATTTCGATTGCCTTTGCGACTGCATGGGGATTTATAAATGGCACATCCAAACAAATGACTATTCTTATTTATTTATTTAAGTTTGCTTATTTATTACTACGAAAACACCCAACTCCATTAACACCGGTCCGTTAACACCAGTACATTAACACTGGTTCCTCGCTCATGCCTCACGCTGTTCATAGCTATTATAACTATTAGCAACATTACCAGTACAGGACAGGTCTTCTCAGAGTCATCAGTCTCGCTGTCATGTTACGTCATAGCAGGTGGGAATGACAGCATCCATTTTATTCGGTGTAACTTTGGACGAGGCTCTCAGACAAAAGCACTGGGTGCGTCCCAATATTCTTCACTCCTCACCTCCGTTCCTCCACTCGTCTCCTACCCGGAAGTAAGCAAAACTGCTTGTAGGTTTCAAGTACAAGTAGTTGCATGTACAGTATACAATGTACCTGACATTGTGGATCGCGTCGAGACATCAATTAATATGTAATTAATATGTAATCAGCAACATTAGATTAGGACACAAAGATTGGTTTCCTGGGCAAGGAGGAGAGGAGGTGGTAGTGGAGGAAAGGAGGGTGCATTTTTAGAGTATTGGGACGCACCCCAGGTGGGAACGACAGCATCCATTTTTTAGGAGTGTAACTTTCGGCAAGGCTCTGGGTGCCTCCCAATATTATTCACTCCTCACCTCTTTTCCTCCACTCATCTCCTCCACTCGTCTCCTACCCGGAAGTATGCAAAACTGCCTGTTCATTTCAAGTACAAGTAGTTGCAAGTCCAGTATACAATGTACCTGCCATTGTGGTTTGCCTAAAGACATTAATTAATATGTAACCATTACTATGTAATTAATATGTAATCAGCAACATTAAATTAGGACACGGGGCACGGAGGAGAGGAGGTGGTAGTGGAGGAAAGGAGGATGCATTTTTCGAGTATTGGGGGCGCACCCACCGTGTGACTTTTCTCTTCCAGGTGCAGCTGTGTATCCTGTGGAAAACGCTCCCATCGGCCACAACAGAGATTTCAACATGGTTCCATTCTGGCCCCCTGTGACCAACGCTGAGATGTTTGTGACCGCTCCTGAATCCCTGGGCTATTCGTACCAGGTGGAGTGGCCAAGTGAGTACATAATGCCATGGCTCAATGACGGGTTTAAATAATACTAAATATAGAGATATTTAACCAAAGTAAATCACCGCGGCATTACAGTATAGAATGCAAAGTGCTGTTATTTCATATAAACTATTAGAATGCAGATGTATGTTGTTTCTGAAGCATATTATTAGCCTGCATGTTATGTTTATATTTGCAATACACTGTATAATTGTTGGAGAACGTGGATCCAGCCTCTCCTAGTTCCAGGGAAGCACAGCCTCTGTGTGAATTGTTCATGACAGCAGGTCATCTTATGTCCTGTTTGTGTTCCAATTCGAACCCTTTTTTTTTTTCTTTTGCTCATCGTGTTGTGTGCAGCGAGCCCATTAACGATGGCGGAGATCCTCACCATCTCCATCGTGGGGGCCGCGCTCGCCGTGGCCGTGGTTTGCATCGTGACCACCTGTGCTGTCCGCGCGCGGTCCTATCGGTCGTACGAGGGCCGCCAGCCCCTGCTCGGAGAACAGTACCAACGGTATTCGGACGACCACAACCTCCGACAGGACAAAACCCAGTCCGTGGTCTGAGGAGGAGGAGTGTGACTAAACGCGATCCTTTCCCTCCATTTTCCAACTGAAATAAAGATCCTGTTGCTTTTACATCTTTACATATTGCGCAAGTGTTTTCTGTGACAGAAGTTGCTTCCTGTAGTTTATGCCTAAGAGTAAAATAACCGTGGAATGGTTATTTGTAATAATGAACATCAAAAGTGCTAGCCAACATGGCCAAATATTAAATCTGACTGTTCTTTCTTTTAATATATACATATATATTCATTACATTGTGGAACACTTTAAATGTTCACGGTATGCCTAATACTTTCTTGTTGTATGAAACTTTCCCCACCAATATTTACAGAAAGCTCCCATTTGTTATAATAAATTCTAGTTCAGCTACAGAAAATAAAAGTTAACAAATTAAGAAGAGGTTACCTTGTCTGTTCTTTTTCTACTTGCTCTGAATAATTACTCAGTCAAATGCAGAATCTCTCAAAAATACTGTCCTCCATATTGTCCTTACAGAAGGCACGTCCTTAAAAGACAGGCTTTCTCATCTTCAGTTTTGTACATCTCAGCAAAACTTACTGCACCACAAAGGTCCCCCATATGTAGTGTATCCTTGCATCGGTTCAGTGGCATGTACGTACACCTGCTAGATAGATATCTAAAAAATCTGAATACGAATTTTTAAATTTGTTTAGTGCCTCTTAACAAATGATCATTATCATGATTTTTAGTCATGCAGTTTTTGTAATTAACATCAAAACCAAAATTCAGTACAGTGGGTTGGAAAAGTGTTCAGCCCCCTTAGACTTTTTCATATTTTGCTGTGTGCGAACATTTGATAAAAATTGATTTAATCAGGCCTTTTTGCTGGTATTCAACACAAACAACTCTACGATGTCATGTCAATGTGAAAAGTAAAATCTACAATTTGTTCCAAATTATTTAGAAATATAAAAACGAAAACAATCAATCCCTTAATTCTTCAGCCCCCTTGCTTCATTGTACTTTAACAGCCATACAGGCAAAAATGTTGTTCAAAATTGCACATCATAAATTGCCCAGACATCATGTTTAGATTGTATTTAAGGATGTTGAACAATATTTTCTTTTAAAATGTCTGTTAATATTGTCTTTCTTGATAACAAAACCAAAACCAGTTCCCTTCAATATATTTTAATGGCTCTTGATGGGATTTTAGGAAGTACAATGGACTTTACATCGCAATACTCAAACAGAGTTTATCTGATATTGTTCATTCATGGATGGCATTTGAGATCAGTCCCTGGGGGTTCAAAGAAAACATAAATCATCACCTCTCCATCACTTTATGCAAAAATGTAGAAGGTGCAAATTCAGTAACCTTTTCTTGTCAGATTTCTCCATTGTCTTCCATAGTAAAACCAGCCAGGAAAAAGTTGCTGAATTTGCACCTTCTACATTTTCACATAAAGTGATGGTGAGGTGACGATTTATGTTTTCTTTTCGTAGAGTTGTTTGTGTTGAATACCTGCAAAAAAGCCTGATTAAATTTTTTTTTTTCAAATGTTCGTACACAGCAAAATATGAAAAAGTCTAAGGGGACTGAACAGTTTTTCAACCCACTGTAAATATAAATTGACAACATGAGATTGGGTATACTTGATATTTGATACACTCTTCTACTCATAAACAGGTTGTGATTGGCCTTTAATACAGTCAAATGTGTAGCTGTAGGATCATTTTAAATGTAAATATAGACAGCTGTATGCAAGTGTCATAACAAAATATTGGAAATATAATATTATATACAAAGCATGTATAATGTAACGTAGAAATACACTTTATTATAGTAGTACTTTGATCATGACTAAATCCTGAGGTAGAGTCATGAGGTAATTATCTTAGGCCACATATTTACTTTAGTTTATATGTAACATGTTACTCAGAGTATTTTGACATCCACCACTTATTATTTTGTTATGTTGAGACGGTAATATGCCAGTGTGTTTTGTGTATCTGCACATATTCTGGCATGATTGTAGCACATAATGTATCTCTAAACGCGTGTACACGCAGAACAACAAGGACACGTGTATTTGTGTAAATTGTGTGATTTTTCTTTTCATGCTTCACATTGTCCACCAGGGGGCGTGGAAGTAATCTGTAATAGTATTTCAATTCGGGCACAAATTTAAACTTTCCAATCGGTCTCACTTATGCTGTGCGGTCCGTGAGTATTTGGACAGTGACGCGATTTTTGTTGTTTTGGCTCTGTACTCCAGCGCATTGAATTTGAAATGAAACGAATATGAAGTTTAAGAGCAGGCTGCCAGCTTTAATTCGAGTTGTGTTACTTTACATCCGTATGGGATGAACCGTGTAGAAATTGTAGCCCTTTTTATACATAGTCCCTCCATTTTAGGGGAACAAAGGTAATTGGACAAATTAACATTATTTCACACAGACATCCATTCAAATGCAGAGAGGTTATAATATCGCTTGTAAGAGTACCTGAAAATAAAATATCAAGAGTGTGATGATGTTATTGGGTCACAGACATCAGGAAGCCTAGGCATGCAAAGGATATGCAACCAATTATTAAATATGATGACTTAATTTAAGTTTATGTTAATTTGTCCAATTACATTTGGTCCCCTAAAATGGGGGGGACTATGTATAAAAAGGGCTACAATTGCTCCATGATTCACCTGATATGGAAAACCCCTCAAATTAAAGCTGCTCTTTAACCTCATATTAATTGTTTCATTTCAAATTCAACGTGCTGGAGTACAGAGCCAAAAATGTGTAATTTTCGAAATACTTTTGGACTGCACTGTATATTAATCAGTTCTTTATTTATTTATTAGTGAATTAAACGGAAAGGCTGACTGTTCATCGAGTGACCCTCTCAGTTTGTATTTTGGTTTAAGTTACAGTAAACTGTTAAGACGTAACTTACGAGAGCTTGAGAGCTCAGAGTCAGACTGTGGCAGTTACTTTTGGAGCGAAACAGGTGAATGAATCGTCTTTACAGCAGAGATTTATTGCGCCACAGCTGCCCTATGCAGTTAGCGTAACCATAATATGTGAACAACCAACTGCATAAAAATGGCGTAATGTATTTGTTTTAAAATTTCAGATTGAGATAAATGTGTGTGTGTGTGTGTGTGTGTGTGTGTGTGTGTGTGTGTGTGTGTGTGTGTGTGTGTGTGTGTGTGTGTGTGTGTGTGTGTGTGTGTGTGTGTGTGTGTGTGTGTGTGTGTGTGAGTGAGCGAGAGAGAGAGATGTGTGAGATTTGATTCACCTCTATTTTTTAAACTGCCATAATGCGCCATCATAAATTCATAGCAATCATCCAACAGTGTGGTTCAATTATCTTCTTAATGAAAATTACAATTTTGATTATTTGATTTTATTATAAAGGATTCGAGTTGTCATCGTTGAACTAATGCACAAATAAGCCATTTGTAAATAATTTTATTCAAATGAAAATCACAGTTGCCCTCGCGAAATGTGCGCTTTTTGCAAACTTACGGTAAGTGGGCGTGGCTAATGCTGCCCACCTGTCGGAGGGCGTAAAGTTTCAACAGATGAGGAAGCGCAGTGTTGCAGCGCACATTGTGAGCTGTTAACCTCTGTTCCCCATGGACTAGTCACAGCAACAACTGGCGAGACATAAATGGATGCAATTCACATACTCATCCCATCCAGGGGGTTCAGCAAACATTAAGTTGGAATAGTTTCCTTTTTAAGGGTGAATGGTGATGTTATCTAATTGAGGATTTTATTTCGGCATGAACATGTATCTTCAAACGTGAGATTTTGATCCTTAAAGAACATGGCATTTCTTAGATACTTCTAACTACGTTTAGACACGTCTTTTGGAAGCCAATAGTTGTTTTCACGTGTTAATTTACAAGGTAGGTAATTACTTTTTGGTGACAGCGCGAAGTTGTGTTCGGTTTATCACGTGCTGCTTACATAGAAGATATATCTTTGCTAGATCCGCAGCTGTTTGTGCAATGGACGATAACGCCGGTCTGGACTTTAAGGACATCGAGACAAAGCTTGGACGAAAAATCCCCGAGAGCCTCATCCGATCGATCACGGAGGGGAGCCTGGAAGACGCGGTAGATGAAACGCCGGTGACACCGTCTGTCCCTTTTGACCAGGAATCCACAAACGCTTCAGTGCGCCTGCAGAGGAAGATGACGTTTCTTAAGCAAGAAATGGTGAGTAGCCTAGCTACTGTGGGGTGCTATGAGAGGTAAACCTCAATATGTGTTGGCTAACATGTAGACAACGGCTGTCAGTCATGAACTTTATAAGTTTACATCATGGTAGGAAGCGAGGTGACTACATTCGTTTGCAGTGTAGCCTACTTTAGCACTTTCTTGTGTAGACTACATACCTTACTAGCGTTTCGCTGGGTCCCCTGTATGCCTGTTCTCAGTAGGATATGTGCTGGCACCTTTATCTTTGCGTTAGTTGGCGATTCTAGAGATGCATTTAAAAAAAAAAAACCGCGTTTTAGTTATTGCTGTGAAATTGGAATGTTATTCCAACTGAGGAAATGAGTCAACCTGTTTGGCGAAACGAATACATCAATATTTACAAATGAGTGCGAGCAAATTTCTGGGCTTAGATCCAGCTGTCTTCTCGTGTTGGAAAAAGTGCATTGACCCACTGTTCCACCACTCAGGCTGTAGGCTACATTATGTAACCAGATATGTCTAATCTCAATTTCTAGTGTCACTCATTTGGGGTAGAAAAGAGGAATTTCCAAATCTGTTACATGGCCAGGAGCGAGATTCGCAATATGTTGTAACACCAATTTGTATGTTTGCTGAATTCACACATCTCCAACTTTAAGTAGGTAATTTGCCAGTTGCGGTTACAGTTTCCTCAACAATAAAGTTACATTGAGTGTAGTTTAACTTTAATGAAAACAAAATAACGCACGATACCTTTATGTGGTGGTCTGTCCTATAATATTTAAAGAAATGCACGAACTGAATAGTTTACACTAAATAATTATGATTGTCTCATCTGAATCTATCCATGTTGATTTTCTCTATTGGCTTTACCCACTCACAGAGCTCATAAATTCGGCGATATTTATCGACAGAGGTGACAGCAGTGACGCAGTCCATACGTCACTGTTAGCACGAGACACGTCCCAATGCAACTGATGTCACTGACATAGAGGTTAAAGTATTGCGCAGACAATACCAATGGTAACATCTGCTGACAAAGTGTTTTCATAACCGTAAGGGCAGCCGGTGTCCTATATCTTGTAGAAGCAAAGCAATAAGACATTTAAAGCCACAACAAAACCTGGTGTGTGTGTGTGTGTGTGTGTGTGTGTGTGTGTGTGTGTGTGTGTGTGTGTGTGTGTGTGTGTGTGTGTGTGTGCGTGCGTGCGCGCGCGTTTGCCCTTGCGTTTGAATCTGAACTGGTGTTATTTTCTGTTTCTTCAGGTCCGTTTTCACCAAAATAACAAAATAATGTTGTAAACAAAGAATCACTTACTACTTTTAGCAGGCCTACAGAATTACTGTGTGTGTGTGTGCTTAATTTGAAAGGCTTTCTGGCTATTTTCAGAACTACATTCTCCTTGTTTGTCTCAGTTTGTCAGCTTAGAGGAGATTGAATACGTGCTGTTAGCTGTCATGGTGAGAAGGCCTGGCCATTAATAGTGGCAGCTATCATTAAGCAAACACTGACCACATTGTGAGCTGAACACATTGCGAAAGACTCCAGGCACGGTTCTGTGTCATTAAGCCAAATTTTCCAGAATGTTCTTCCGAGCTGGTCTCCCATTATCAGACCTACTGAAGTGTTCCTGAAAACACTATAAGAGTCCTGCCATTTGTCAAAAGTCTTCTGGCTGCTGTTCACCAAGACAACTCTTCTGTGATGCACAAAGTAATATGGAAAATGTCCACCCGATCTCTTGACCTCCGGAATCTCGCTTTGTGTGGTTAGGAAATGAATTATTGAGGACTGTTAAATTAGAAATAACTGATGGTTTCCTGTTGCAGCTCAGAGACTGCTTTGCCTGATCAGTTTTTGAGACATGTTGCCTGTGATCCTGTTTGTAAGCCATCGAAAAAAGAGATTGGAACTGAACACAATAAACGCAATAAAACACAATCAGGCAATAAACTGAACTAGCTGTTAAATCATCAACAGAGCATTGGCCAAATCATGCTAATTTAAATTTGCGTTCTGATTATAAGAACATCCTGTGCAGAAAAAGTTTCCAGTAACCTTTATGTGCTTTGTAAAATCCACACAATTGTAGTTGTTACTGATTCACAGAGGTAGCTAGCATATAATTGCTTACGGAAACAGTGTAAGCTTGTAATTACGGCACACAACACATTAGCATGCATTTAATGCCAACCATTGAAACCCTGTATGAACACAACATTTGTTGAAACGGTGAAGGAATGATTTTGAGAGGTAGGCTATATAGGGCATGCAAGATGCTGGCTGCCATTTACTTCACTGGTACAATGACTTGTGGCAGTAGTCTCAGAGAGAGCCACACATTGTCTGTGTTACATTATGGCATTTGACAAAAACTCTTAACCAAAGCAGTTTACACAGATTACATTTTTACATACAATCTTAACCATTATAATGTACTGCCGCTACCAATGCCTTTAATATTTTAGGTGGGTAAGTTGTAGGGAACTTGTGCAAATTATGTGGAGCCATAGTGCCCGGCCTCGATTGTTAAACACTTTTTTCATTGAAGCATACCATGATAGATTGCAAACGCAATGTAACAATAGATTACAAGTGTTAAATGGTATGATTGGTTGGCAGGTGTTTCTTGCCAAGCAATGCCATTCAAAAATCATAAACCACTTTGCAATCAATTATCACAATATGGTAATTCTGAGTGAAAGTGGAGCCAAACACTGATTTATGAAATAGGATGGGATATTCTTGCTATCTGACCGCAGAAGAGCGGGTGGTAGCCTTGTGTATTCATTTTATGATTCACCTTAATGATATGCAAACATTAAGGAAGCTCTTTTCGTTGTGAAGCTAGTTGTGGCAAAAATCCAAGACCAATGTTAATGTCTCAGAGAAACGTTCTGGGAATGGTGGCATCAGCTGTTTTGTCCGATAAACCATTGATAACTATTCTGAATAACCCCTCAAGTTTGCGTTTCTTTATGATTATGTAAGTCTGTACAGGCCAGAAAGGTGAAGAGTTACGTTTACACAGGTTCCTGTTTCACAATGGTAAACTAGTCCTGATTGTTCCCAGAAACATGGACATAATTGAACTGGTAGCGAATAGTTCTTGCGTGCTTCGGCTTGAACGCACTGCTCAAAGTACATGGTTGAATAGCA
Source organism: Synaphobranchus kaupii (assembly GCA_029718625.1). Classification (NCBI taxonomy): domain Eukaryota; kingdom Metazoa; phylum Chordata; class Actinopteri; order Anguilliformes; family Synaphobranchidae; genus Synaphobranchus; species Synaphobranchus kaupii. The sequence goes on along the minus strand of CM056395.1, from coordinate 24,925,960 downwards.
GTGAACCGCGGGTGTAATTTCACGGTGATGGCAGAGAGCATGTCATTCTTGGCACAGCGGCAGAATTGGCCCAGACAGCAGATGTTATTGAAACGGGACTCCTGCAGATGTGAATAACTACTTGAAGTCGCCGCTACCCCGGCTCACTCACGAGGTCAAAAAGAGGCCAGCCTTGTCTTTGATGTGAAAGGCCTTTCCACGAGGTGAAACCGGTCAAGCCCGCACCAGTGTTAATTATTTTCCCCATAAAAGCCACCTGCACCATCGTTTTTACTGCCCTCTTGTACACCGGTCGCTTCTTAATAGTTAAAAACTTAATGAAACGTAATCACCGAAGCGTGCATTTACAACTTGTGAAGTGCTCTGCGATGTATTTGATTAAACTTACCGAGAAAGCACAGTACACCAGCTGTACAGGTTAGACCATAGGGCTAAATAAATAGTCTATACGCACAGCATCTGTCTTTGGTTTGCAGTCTATTCAATGGCATACATTGACAGCATCTCCACATTGCTTAATCTCTGGGTTTACTTAACCTATGTAGCTGTCCATTCAGAAGTATAGTTTGAGGGTTGAATGGGATTCTGCTTAAATAGTTTGTATACTTGGAAGTTGGGGAAGGTAGTGATTATTGTTCATAGAAAGGTCTTGGTAACATATTGGAGAACTAATGAGTTCCTGGTTGTTTGATTTGACAAAATCTGGGTTTTACTTTAGTAATTTACATGCTCATTTATACGACGTCATGGTATCGTATCTGCCGTGTGAATATTTGAATGTATTTAATAATTGGGGGAGGTTAACGGGGTGTTGCTGTAAATAATTTGCATGCTCAGTCGACCTGCCCTGTATAAACAAAGGTTAAATAAAATAAAATAAACTTGACTTGTGTCTTTTAATGTCTTGTCTTGTCTTGTTTTGTTTTGTCGGAAATCAGGCCCGCCTCCGCGCAATCGACATCAAACTGATGCAGCAGCTGCTGTCCATCAATGAAGGGATCGAATCCATCAAGTGGGTGATGGAGGAAAGGGGTGGCCTGGCAGGCAGCCGGGAGAGCAGCCTGGCAGGCAGTCTGTACAGCCTGTCGGAGAGCCAAGACCCCTCCCTCAGGGGCAGCTACGATAGCCTGCGCGACGGCAGCGACGGCCTGGACGCCGTCTCCATCGGCAGCTACCTGGACACCCTGGCTGAGGACCTCCCGCCCACCGAACAGGACTGCTTCTCGGACCAACCCTCCATCCACGTCATCCCGGACAAGACCCCCCTCTGCAAAGACAAGAAGGCGAACCCGGACGAATACTACTGCTTCGGATAACCCGGACCCAGACGTTTGAGACCCGCCGGGCTGTCCCGAGCCCTGCACGTCGTTGTGGCGCTCCTCGCGTTGCCCTGTGGGAAATAAGGTTGCGGCCTGGGTTTTTAAGGAGGTCTAAACATAGTAAAAGGCCCTCCCAAATAGCATCGCACAGATTCAAACTGAGAATGACATCTCTGTTTACTGTAATCCAAAGTTCCTATGGTTAACAACACTGTGCTTTTATTCACCACCACCTGCAAGATAATGGATTCAAGGCAAGGCTGTATTTCTTTAAGGAAGTATGAGTGTTTCATGGGCACTTTAGGTCTGAGCTGAACATCGCAATGGTCTTATGAAATGCTGAGAGCATAATGTTATGCGTTTTATTCCAGAGTTCCTGTGCCTGATTATATTTACCCCATGCAGGGCATTGTTAGAGCCAACTACTTAAGAGCTTCTCTGAAGTAAGTAATTAGTAATAAGGGATTATGTGATTATTTTGGCATTAGCAAACTCCTGCTGTGTGACGGATTTATGAGACCGCCTCTTCGATGTATTGGCTCTAGGTACAGCTCGTCTCAAAGTACAGACAGGACTATAAAGCATTTATAAACGTAGTGCAGTTTACAACAAGGTATATGGCAAATAATACAGAGGATTTTTTTTTTGTTTAACTGAAATGTTAAGTGCATCTGAAATGTACCTGACCATTGGGGAACAATCTTTTTAAACCTGCCTGGACTTGAATGCCTAAGTACATTTTTTTTCACTTGTAGAAAGGAAGCTTTCTCAGATTTGAAATAATATTAATTCCTCATACCAAGTGTTTTTCAAAAGATATTGTAAATATTAAGAAAACTTGAATAATTTATTTAGTGTTCCATTAATGCTTAAAAACTGATATGTTGTATTGTAGTGTATTTCCAGTATGTTTTTGACAAAGGTCAATTGGGATTTTTATTTTTGCTTTAGCATTGATTGGTTTTGACTCTAGTAAGCGCCCATTGGCTGTGATTAATTACAGAAAATAAGTGGTTTGAGAGCACAGTGTTTGGACATTCATGTGGTTATCTGCATTGGTGACTACTCTTGTTTCTCAGTGGAACATTAAGCTTGTTGAGTGTTTCTATTTGATATTGTCCAGCTTGTGTCCTCTGCGTTGGTGTTCTGTAGTTGGTTTTCATTATCATAATTAAACTGTGGAAAGCAGTTTTGAAGTTTTAAGGCCCGAACCAACAGTCGCCAACTTTGTGTGATGGTTCCTGAATCTGTCATCTGTTCCCATTTTAGTAAATGCAGCTCCCACCTGGGTGATGTCCTTGATGTGAAAGTGACCAGAAAGACGGACAGACACACACACACACACACACACACACACACACACACACACATAAACGGCAGACACTTTAATTCTGTGACTGTGGCATAAGCCCCCCCCCCCCCCCCCCCCCCCCAAAAAAAAAAAAAACTAAACAGTGAAAACAAATGTCCACACAACCGTAAAATGTTCATTTTAAAGTTCCTTTGGCTGCCAGTGAAACACTAAACATGCAGATGGTAATGTCTCGTTGACTGCCAGTAAAACATTACACAACGTTAATGACTCCTCTGAGAGGAACGGGCCATTTTATCACCAGCTACCCAACCCCTGTGAAGTGCTTGGAGAGACCTGTTCTCCCTCCGAATGAAGATATACCTACATCACTGTGCCATTTTTATTTAAGCGATTAATAGACCAGCTTTTGGCTTGGGGATGATCCAACGTACATAACTGTTGGCTTCTCAGAAAGGACGTGAAGGTTTAACAGTGATAATATATAGTGTATATTTAGCCTAACCAGTATATATGTTCCTCCATGATGCTATTTTTGTGTGCAAGCATTCATCCCTACACATTTATGTAATGTCAGCACATTCGCATTAATGAAGTGTTGACGTTCACCTGCTCAATTTTGTAACCGGTGAAAGACAACTAGGGGCAGCACTGTAGAATAAAGATCAGGGAATTCCTAGTGTAGCAGCCAGTGTAGTATAATGGTTAGGGAACCGAAAGGTTGCAGGGTCGATTCCCAGGTAGGAACTTCACCTAAATTGCTTCAGTATATATCCAGCTGTATAAAGACATGTAAAAAAAATAAAAAGCTGTGTTAAGACGCTCTGGATAAGAGAGTCAGATAAATGCCTGTAACTGAGGATTCAGTTCCCAGATGGCCATTGCCATCTAAATCTGAGCTGCAATTCAGTAAAATGTGCAGCTCTATAAGTGAATAGAATAGAATAGAATAACTTTTATTTTCCCGTGAGGGAACTTCAGTTGTAGCCACCAGCAACAACAAAAAAGACAGACAGTGGGGCAGACCCACAACACACAAACAAACATAAGTGAATATAATATAATATAAATGAGTGAATGCAAGCTGTGTAAGTTGCTCTGGATGAGAGTTCCTGTCAAATGAGTTATTTATTATTCGCATACTTTTCTCTTTAATGATTCGTAACTGCTTTTCATTATTTTTAATTTTTTTTAGCTAAACAGAATTATGAATTTTGGGGAAATGTAAATTTACAAAAAAAAAAGTAATACATAGGCCTATACAGTGTGCATGAATGATTGCCTGTGTGCCATTTTAAACATAATACATGAGGTAAGAACAAGTATTTGCATGTTGAACGACGGCGGCCTTTAGGGCGTATTTTAATCACCAGGTAATTCTCTGTTCTTGATGGATCAAAGACAGGATGCCAGGCAAGCGCAATAAATGTCACGTATGAATGACATACGAGCTATGAAAGGGCTGCCAGTTTCACATCGCAGCATGTTGCCACAGAGCAGAAAGTGTGAAGAGCCACTTTGCTCAACAACGTCCTGTTTTTTTTTTTTCCTTCACCTTTTTGCCAAATCATTTTGCTTGTGATTTGGGGGGGGAAAGCCTCCAGTCAAGTCCTATCTATGACAAATTAAAAAGATCGTTGGGTCTTTGCCACAGACCGGGAAACAAGTCCCTGCTGTGGTGTGGAGGCTGACACTGGAGCCGGCAGGGGGTAGGGAAGGTTGTCGGCGGTTCAGTTCCTGGAGCGTCAGAGTCCCTGGTGAAGGACGTTTCAGACATGCCTAACAGAATGCTGACTTGTTAATGAGACACTGCATGCCATTATAAAGTGTATCACTTGTGTATCCTACACTGAACTGATAATTTCAGATGTAGACCAATGAAGTATGGAAAAGCCTTATATGTATATCCTAAAACCTGGAAATTAAATTGTATCCCCTATAGGGGACATGAGTCTCTGGACGTAATCTCAAGAACCATATAATCTACTATGTTACATTCTTTTTGTTTTTACATTCATTTATTTAGCAGATGCTTTTATCCAAAGCGACATACAATAAGTGCATACAGAAGGTCATCGAAGCAACTACAGAACAGATTAGACAAAGCACATCCTTCTCATAATGTAGCAGCTATCCCTAATAATGAACACTGAGTGTAGTTCACAGTAAGCTGTGGGTAAATCAGATATGCTATAATCTTATTCTAAATACTATTCTAAACTACATCAAACAGTTACAGATAAAAAAACACAGGGTACAGGTACTATGAGAAAAGGTCCTAGATTGGTATATCAGTCAAGGTGGAGTCTGAAGAGGTGTGTCTTCAGGCCATGACGGAATGCAGGCAGGGTTAGAGTAGAACGTAGGGGAATGGGGAGTTCGTTCCACCACTGGGGAGCCAGGGTGGAAAAGCTCCGCAGTCAGGACGAGCGAGAGCCGTTGAGACGGAGGGGGGGGGGGAGTGCGAGTTGCCCTGCTGTAGCAGAGCGAAGTGGTCGAACAGGAACATAGTGCTGGATTAAGCCCTGCCAGAACTTTAAACCTGAACCTGGCCACGACCGGCAGCCAGTGGAGTGACCTCAGCAGGGGTTGTGTTGTAGTGTTGATACCTACAATACAAGGGACATTCAATAAAAAATATAATAAATTATATTTTTGAAAATATCGTCACTGTTTTCGTCAGCAAAAAACATTAAAAAACAGACTTTTTTTCTGTTGGGTCTCAGCAGGTTATATAAATGATCAAAATATCCACTCATTTCAATTACACTGAAAAAAAGCTACTTAATTTGCTATTTGGAAAAATTATTATAAAAGATGGGCAGTTGCTCTCTTTGTCTGTGCATCCTTAAATATGATTTTTCCCACTTTTGTTATACTTAATTTCCTCCTTAAGTATTAAATTTTTTTTTTTACATAATACAAGTGTTGGATTTCAGGAACGTGTTACAGTGAAGATATTTCCAATACTATTTATTTTATTTTTATTGAATGCCCCTTGTAGTATAGGTTTCAGCATAGTAGAACATATGGCTCTTGAGATCAGAGAGACCAGAGACCCATGTCCCCTACAGGGGACAAAACAAAAGAAGAATTTCCGGGTCTTAGAAGGTTACTATATTCCAATAATAAATGAAATAGGGCTTCACGTGTGGCCGGAATGTTCAGTGGCTCCTGCAAGTGTGCGGAGGATTCCTTGCCAAAGACTTTTATGGGATGTTTATTATCACTGGAGGGAATAATGACGGTGGAAGAGCTTTCCCAGTTTAAGCTAAATAAACTCCTTTCGCCTCCGCCAGTGTCTGAAGTCAGACTTGCCCGCAGGGGTCCCTCCACTGGGAGTGTGGATGAGGAGGAGGAGGAGGAGGAGGACGAAGAACAGGAGCAGAGAGGCCTCCGTGGTCAGGAGTTCCTGGATTGATCTTCCTTCCAGTACTTAGAGCTATATTAGGAATCAAAGGCTTGCAAAAGTGCACGCTCCACATCTCCGTGCTGGTGTTTTAACTGCAAGCCTGTGTGTATGTGTTATAATAACATACGTATACAATAGCGAATGCAAAGAGCAGGGAGAGAGAGCGATAGAGATGTTCATATTTTGAATATCCAAATATCCAGCCAATTATTAAAATGTATAGATGCAGTTAAGTGTTAAAACATTGAACTGTAAACAAAATATTTACTTAACAAAAAAAAATCAAGCAAAATTGCACATCACAGGAAGTTATTTACTTTTTAGAAAACCCTGATGCAAGAATTGATGATGATTATTTAAATATTTATTTATACTTTATTTATATTTATACTTTTTTATACTTATTTATTTTCAGACTTCATATTCAGAAGGTGATGGCTATAGAAACCATCCACAGTCGTAATATAGGTATTTGGATATTAATGCATGGCTTTTTGGCACACCCTAAAGCTTGGCATACGCTGCATGATTTTGTCCTGATTTAGCTCTCTTGCTTGAGTTTTCGAGTGAGTTCTTGTAGAGCGAGGTGTGTGCGTGCTGTAATTATCACGTTTTGTGTCACGGCCTGTGACTGTGAGTGCTATTTATTGCTCTGTACAGCACCTTCCAAGCCGCTGGAGGATTTTTTTAAACATATTTTAAATCCTCGCGAGTTTAAACCCAAGTAGCACCTTTCAGGAGATTGGATAAACTACCAATATTCACTGAAAGACAACCCTCCTGTGACATATTGAAATAACACTCAGTAAGTATGAATGTTCATTCAATGCTGCAAACATAGATATAGAACAATAGATGTGACATATCAGGTAATGTAATAGTAATTTGGAATTCTGAAATGGAACAATTTGGCGGCCATCTTACCTGGGTACAGCTATAACAATAGATTTTATTTATTTTATTTTTAATTTGGAATATTGGTGATATTATACAATCATAGTCATCATTAAAAAATTGTATTAAATACAATAATAAATGAAATAACTTCTGAACTTTTACTGAACTTGCAAGATATGCTGGTAGAACGTCCGATTAGGAAGTAAAAAAAACTCCCCACAAAACATAGGCACCACATAGCAAAAATTCCTGTACAACCCGGTATCAAGAACGTGGAATCAACTACCTGTCCATGTCAACGTGCTAGTGTGCTCGCGTGTGTGTGTGTGTGTGTGTGTGTGTGTGTGTGTGTGTGTGTGTGTGTGAGAGAGAGATGGCGAAAGAGAGAAAGAAAACAAGATTACAGCTGGAAAGAGATGATTAATTTCTGTAGCACTGTGTGTGCTGATCCAGTTCTAGGCTTCGACGACATAGGCGATCTCCTACAGTCCTATCTGTGTGGAGGCCCCCCCAACAACCCCCATGCCCCTCCCCCTGGTTTACAATAGCTATCGGCTGGCCCTGCGTGCATGTGTTTGCATGCTGGAAGTTTGCAAGAATACAACACAAGCATAAGAAGAGACGTACAGTCTGTCCTCTCTCTATTAGGAACAATAGACGTGGTTTTGTTTTTGTCTGAACTGGATACTTTTTTACCAGAACTTTTAATGATTATATTGTATAGGTTCTTTTGAGTGACTTCTGTCACCTTCTCTGGCCAGCAATGGGGGGACAGTGTTGACTGAGAGGCAGGCTAACCTAAACTCGCATTCCTGGAATGCTCCATAGATCATGTCCTCTGCACACAGGAGAGAACACCACAGCTACACACGGCATGACTGCCATCACTTTAATCAAAGCATATGATGCAGCACTATGTACTTATTCTTTCTTTACCATCATAAACCAAGTCTTAATATTGTATGTGATGTTTTGTAATCAAAATTTTCGCTCACACAGCCCATATCGGCAGAATAATGTGAGCTTTCCCGTTGTGTTGCTAATGTACTTTGCTATCAGACTTTGCTATCAGTAAACAGTAAAAATGACTTTTTCCACTGTATTGTGTACCGGGCAGCAGCTATGCAGTACATTAGACTTTCATGAAAACCATTCCATCTCAGATATTACATGTCTGGATGTGATTTATCACAATAGCATTCATAAGCCACAGAAGCAGAAGCCTATAATGTGGCTGTTTAATGCTATGTCACTCGGGACAACTCAGAGGAACTGTTGACCTCCAGTGGGCCTCTGGCTTTAACATCATCTCTAAACATCAGGGATTAAAGTGACTCCCACATTTGCTCGGTAAAGTTTCATTTCATTTACTCAAAGCCATTTGCCCTGAATCAAATTGAGTAGTGCATCAATGCATTAGTGCATCTTAATTTGTTCAAGTATTCACTTGTCTGTACCTTTTAAGTTAAACTCTTTTGTTACTCTTTTCAATTGAGTTCACATGCCCAATACAGTGGTTGTGTTCCCAATTTGGTGGTCACATTCCCAAGCAAATCATAGCATTCCAAAACCTAACAGTACCATTCCAAGCCAGTGACCACATCATTCCAACCGACTTATTCCATGATTTGAGTTGAGGCTGCTCAATTTAGTAAAATTTAATTTGTACCTTACAATTTTAGAATAAGTAAGAAAACGGAGTAATCTGATCAGCTGTGACTTTGTGGTTAAGAAGGAGCACTCTGCTTTCCATGACGGGCATGACATCGCTGGTAAGGGCAGCAAGTTGCTTGATCAGACCACTGCATCCTGAAATCCAGCGTTTGCTGTTGCTACGGAGACGATCGGAAAAAGAAGCGCTTCTTTGCAGGTGATGCAAGTCCTGTCCCGCCGTTGACCGCCAGCGGACATGTCACAGCCGACCTGATAGGAGTCACATGAGAGCGGAACAAACCCCGTGCTAATTATTCTTCACACCTTCTCCCTCACAGCGGAAGGCTCACAGCTCAATTAACAAGCGTAAATTGGGTACTGGAACCCTGAAGCACGATTATGCAAATGGAAATCCTCTATATTTATCCCGACGTAGCCTGATTGAGATGTGTGGATACGTATGTGACATGGATACTGTTTTTAGTTTATAGTTTATAGCTGGAGTGGGCTAATCCATGAATTCCAAATGCATGGAGAACTTCCAGATGTTTAGGAAACTAATGATGGCTGTTTGTGTCTCCGAGATTGAGATCCTGAGCTCAGAGTTAAAGATTAACTAGATCCTCCCAACCAACTCATGAAGCGTTCCTATGGAAACAGTCATGCAGTTTGTTAATTGTCGGGACTTAATTTTGATTGGGACTGCAGTAATACTCAAAGGTTTTTTTTTTTTTTAATTATCATCTCGTCTTTGATCTTAAATGCAATGATTACAGTGTCGTCCTGACCAACAGAAAACCTGTGCTAATAATGTCAAATCAGGAACCAAAAAAAACATGAAAACACATCTCTGGTCAAGATGGCTTTGAAATGTAAATATAGCAGGTGTTATCTCACGGGAGTGAGCTCTCTGGAATCCACAGCCTACAGATTCACGCTGAACATCAGTCTGTTTGCATATTTTACCACAGACTGCCAAAAAGCCAATAAACACAACCTCGGTCTTGCCATTGCAGCTTTTCTTTGTAAGAGGTTGTAAGTTGTGAAATCAGTTGTGAAGTGCATGTCCCAGCATATTGAAATAACTGTATGTGTACATAACAGCGGCGTAGCCAGAAATATTCATGCCATTAGGCCTGCATAAAACTAGGTGGGGCAGAACTAAGTGGTTCAGCCAAGATAAATGGGTGGGCCCAGGATACTATTTAGGTAGCCTTGGCCCAGCCTGACCCACCCACCTCAACGCAGTTGGCACACAATATCAGCTAATGCGGGTGTCTGATCCACTGGTATTAGAGTTTGTTTGCAATTTTGAAAATCTAGTTTAGAAAAATTTGTTTATTTTGTTTTACAGCATAGTGATTTCTGTGGTTGTGAAGGGCAGGCTAACACATATAGTGTATATTAAGCTGAAATGTTTTGGTCAATTATAAGAAGGACCTCTCAAACTGGCCTAGCCTCATTAATAGGCATTAATTTGCAGTTATTTCTGCTTCTCCAAGTCTAACTTTATTTTCACACAGAAAGAGTCATAGGACAGTAGTTTCTTTACTGACCGCAAGCAAGTAATGTTACATGTTGTTCCTAAAGTTGAAGGAATTAATCTTTGCTTTCTACCCAAAAAAAATAAATCCTGTAAACTCATCCACTACTTCCTGTACGGTGCCATTACATGCAGAGGCAAACGCAGCCTGCTCTGGTCCCATTCATCTTAATTACTTACCATTTAATCAGCAGGCTTTCTTCTCTGTGGAGAAGCTGATGGAATGAGGAAATGATTTAGCACCATCACAAGCTGTTGGCACATGTATTGCAGCAAACACACCAGTGTATATATAAAATATAAAAAATTTTAAATAAAACTTTTTTTGTTCTTTCTTTTTTGGGGGGAAAATAGAATGAAAATATGCAATGTTTTCTTTAATAAAAATGTTGAAATGGTCCGCATGCGAATAACATTTTGGTTGGCGTCATTTTAAAGTGGAGGAATGGTATTTAAACCAACGTATAAGCTTACATGCCAGAGGATTCAGAGAATTGTCAATCCAGTGTCAGCCCACATGTTAAAGCACGCACATGCATTCGCACACAAGCGTGCACACACGCACACGCACACGCACACGCACACGCACACACACACACAAGCCCTCCTTTTCCTTCTAAAGTAAACCAGCACCATGCAGTACCCAGGGAGGGAGGGAGAGAGAGAGAGAGAGAGAGAGAGATAGAGAGAACAGATAAATCAACTCAATGGCCCTGGATAATATCAGCTGTTTTTGGACTCCCACACACTCACCCTCTTTCCTTGGAAGATGGAAGCTCAGCTCAAACTCCACTTCTCATTTGACTGGTTGCACTGGGTAAATGTGGGAGTGTTCTTTCATCTCTCATGTCACAAACAGCTACTACATAACAGCTACTGCAAATCGACTTGGGAAGGAAGGAAATAGTTATGCCGAACACAATCACTGCTGAAGACTGCACACAAGACTGCACACAATAATGCATTTTTTGTTTAAATGGATGAGACACTCCACTGCAATTCAGCTTTTACACAGCATACATCAAGATCAATTCTGTCACTATGCAATATTACCAAACACAGTTCTAACTAACAAAATCTGGCCTTGGCAAGGAACGGCAAAGTCCTACATATTTCAAATTTAAGCATTTAAAAAAATCCTGGCAGAGAGATGCCTGAATAGGTGAGTGAGCTGGGTATTCTCTAAAAGGTTCAGATCAAGCGCATTATACGAGCATATTTGCATTTAAAGGCAGCGCATGTTTAAAGCTGCAGTAGGCAAGTTTGAAAATATGCAAGGCAAAAAAGCTTTCCCCTTTTGCTCTCCTGCCTCCTATCTCTTTCATAAGCCCCTCCCACCAAATGATGCTCCAGTGCACGCGTGGAGACAGGCAGACAGGGAGGGCTTTATTCTATGGGGAGGATACTTCGCTTGTAGATAGTTGCCCTGATTGGTGGGTACATAGCTAGCCCTGATTGGTTGGTTTTTGTAAGGCTGGGGAAAGGTTTTTTGACAGCCTAATACAGAGCCCAGGACACTCACAAAAACCATATTTGTTCCCAGAACACTTGATTTATCCATAGCTGCTGGAATATAATGAGTAAATTTAATAATTTCACCAAAATATATCAAAAAAAGCTTGCCTACTGCACCTTTATATGACATCACTGTGCATTTACTTGGTCTCGAGGGAAACTTCATGAGGAATTTTGGCCTAAGGTGGAGCTCAATGGATGGCCTTTTCCTCCTTCACTGACCACAGAACCGACAGGGTCAGGGGCAGCAAGCCACACCAACCGAGCTGAATTCCACTCAGCCCAGGGAGTGAAACAGCTGAATACTAATGAAGGCTACAGAAAAATACAGTTAAAAAAAGTTAAAAACTAAAATGACACACTCAGAAATAAAGGTACAGTGGAGGTACATGTTTCTTATTTAAGGAACAAATTTCCCAAATGTACCCTGAAAGTACAATATTGTTCTATGTGGGTACTAATAAGTACCTTCGCAAGCAAAAAAGGTACAAATTAATTATGCATTGTTGAGTAGGGTTACAAGTTTATGTATCTATAGGGTACCACCACAGTGACAAGCATTTGTACCTTTTTAGGTATATTTTGTACCTTTTTTTTGAGAGTGTGCCCAGGTGAAAAGTGTATGAAATGCTGTCTAGGCGTTCAGGTGAAAACCTGGATACATTTGGTTAAAAAGTAAAAGTTTTCTAGCCGACTAGGATGTAGCCAGGCTATATGCGGGTAAAACCTCAGCTATATTGGGGTTAACCTATTCTGCGTATGTCACAATGTCTCTCAACCTAGATTTCCACCCTTCTAGACATCTAGATTCTGGCTTTGGCTCACCGGGTACAAACACTTTACTCAAAGGTCATTTTAAAGCATTTGTTACGGTGAGGATTGTTAAAGGGAATTTCAGGAAGCATTACTTATGGAATGAGATCCTTCCCTCATTCAACACTTAACACTTTCACTATCTGAACACATTTACTGGGCACTGTTCCTCTGCCTAACCCACCCCGCGAATGCTGGCCTGGAAATTAAAAAAATTTAAAAAATGTAAAAAAAATTACTTCAGCATTCGTTTCATCGAGACACATGTTGGTGCAGATACATTTTGCAAAACAATAATCCGATGAATCTTTGCGCAATATTTACAGATAATTTCCGATGCTTGTCCCTAGATGGTCAGTCTGGAAAATGTGGCTGCTAGTTTGAGCATGCGTTCACTGACTTGGGAATGTGATCTTTGCTTGGGAATGCAATGGCTAATGAGAGAATGTTTCCATTGGGCTCACTTGATGATGTGGCCACTGGCTTGGGAATGGCACTGTTAGATTTGCGAATGCCATGGTTCGCTTGGGAATGTGACCACCAAATCGGGAACGCAACCACTCGATTGGGAATGTGATCGCTGACTTGGGAATATGGCCACTGGTATTCAGCTAATTACTAAGGAATTCGGCCACATATTTGAACCATATGTAATATCCTCATCTTTTCATGTATTGCAACAGTGGATATAGACTGGTGGCAAGTGTAGGAAGGAATCCCATGCGCAGATAAATCTTTCCCTAAAGGCACCTGCTCCATAAATCATGTATGTGCAGAGGGGCGAGAACAGGCTGCCGTCGACTGCCTTGGGGTCAGTATAATGCAAATGAACACAGAACAGAAATTCACATGATTCCAATGCCATGAACCATCTTCTCTTAATCAGCTCCGGTTAAATTATTAACCTTTATTATAAAACAATAAATTATATTTAGTTATTAATGATAATTCGGCCACTCTTAAATTGTTGTTTTTTAGGTGGTAAACTGTTTTTGTACACATCCTTGTCCTTTCTGTGGTATGGATTACATGATTTAGAATGAGGAGCCCCTTGAATAGTACCCCTATAGTAATGGATGTGTGGTGTGATCGAGAAAAATCAATGAGACACCGATGTTATGAAAACAACAATGTTATGCCCTAGTTGGCGTATCACCCAGTTGTGGTTTATGCTAATGATGCATAAGTATGTGGTAAATAAACCTTTTAGTTCTTCAATATTGATTTTGTGTGGTGGTTGTTTAAAGGGAGAGTGGGTGGAGTAGCTTCAACACACTGGAATGAGGGTGGTGTTTTTTTGCGGTTGGGGTTGGTCTCAGAATACCAGCTGTGAGAACTCTAAACCCTACAGGTGTTTGGCAACGCCACGCACAGCCAAAGATATTAAAGTATTGAGTCCTGTTCTCGGTATGTTTCCGTTAGCATTAGGTCATCTAAATTCATTTATTGTATTTTATGATCGTATTATACAGTATATAAAGTTGAAAAATAAATCCATTACATCTCAACAGAAAAGAATGCATTGCAATGTGATTACAAAGTAATGTAAACCACTTGGGGATATTAAAATATATATTATATAGCCTATGATATAGGGTGAACCATGATTTTATTTTTTGTTAATTTTGGATGTTTTCCATTGTTTTAGTTTTTTTTTTTTGTAAAAAAAATAAAAGAAGAAAAAACGAATAAAAATGTCCCTGCTTTCCTAAATGATACACCATGAGAGTTTCAGTGCTAATCTCCAGTAATCTCTTGAACCAACATAATTGCAAGGTTTTCTCCAAAATGTGAATGGGAGGCTAAAGGAGCCAGAGTCAGAGGAGTTTGTGTAGAGCAGTAACATTGTTTATTTTCATCGAGAGTAGCTACAGAAGTCGATTAGATAAGGCTGCAGATTTTATACAAACGTAATTATGGCAGCCATTTCTACTTTCTGATCAAAAGAAAGGTTATAGCTCTAATCCTTTAAACGTCATGTGAAAACAGTTGTTTATTAAATAATTTATATCATAACATTTTATCACTGATATCTTTTATATTTTCTTTGCTTGAAAAATTACATTGAGACTGATACTGGGCTATGCAAGAGTTACGTGCTGTTTGGATGACAACAAGTGACAGGCTGCAGAAAGGATCTGTCTGTGTGTCACATGATCTCACGCGACTGCTCTGAATTTCAGGCCCGCGAAATCATTCGGCTGGGCGAGGACACTCGAAACAACAGCACACATTCTCAAAGTCAATCAAACGCACATTCGGCGGCTTGGTTTCAGAACCACGTTTAAACTGGCACGGTTTTGAGTTCCGGGGATTAAATGACACACCGTGCCGCATGGTAGCTATTCGAGACGATGACCTAAATGCAGTGAAGTGGAACTAAATTCGTGAATTGACAGACACGCTTTTTCTGCGGTTCATTTCACCAAATCAATAGGACAAATGTAATGTGTACCACCCAGATGATTATTTGAATCAATGGCACTATCCATTAACAAGCCCGGTTGAGCAAAGCCTGTCAATAGCCAAAATGCACATAAAGCCTCCATTGCTACACAAAGAATGGCTAACATGCTAATGCATGCTACAGACCTCTCTTTCTCACTGCAAATGTTTAGACACTGGATTTTAACTAATGTGAGTAATGCATTGGTAGAAAGGAGATTTCAGTAAATGTAGATAATTGTAGCTTAATAGCGTTTGTGAAACAAGGAAAGACTTTTGCACATCCATATTGGTAGTCTACAGGATTACACAGATTCCATCTACGATCTAGACTATGTAAAACCTCAGCCATTTTAGCCCAGATGGTGTGACCGTTAATAATTATCAAATGATTAAATTCAACATTATCGTTTCTGTGAACCTCCTAACAAGGTTTCCACATCAAGGGAAGATTTTTACCGAGTTAAACTAAATAAAACAAAGTTACATGAAGACACATTCCCTTATAGCAAATGGCATTTTCTATAATGCCTGTGAAAGGATTTCAACTTGCAACATGATTGCACCACTTGGTTTGAGTTCTGCTGGACTGCCTGGGAGATTTATGTTCTACTCGGGCATAAATCAGACTTGTGCATGGGAACTTTCCCAAAATTGCTTGCTGTACATCTGCAATTTCTAAACTTTCCAAGCCCATGGCCAATTTAATGAAGCAATACAATTTCTAGGATCTTATATTTATTCAGATTAAAATGTAGCTGGACATATTCATGTGAATGTCTGTGGAAGAGGTATAACTTAAGTTTTTGCCATTTTTTTCTAAGACCCACGCAAACATTTTTCATGGCAAACGTGGTTTTGGAAATAATAGTTGACACAATAAGCTATTTAAATATGCGGTTGAGCAATTTGACGTGCACTCCCATATTTGCAATTATGCTAATGCCCTGACAGGTTTAGTTGGAGGTGACTAGGAGACTATTGGGATTTTTTTCCTCTTAAGATTCCATGAAGTGTGATTGACCATCCCTGAGCCAATCAGAAGTGTATTATTTTTTTAAATGTAGTTTTCAAGATCAAGGGATTTCTACACGCATGAAGTTTCCTGCAATTACCACTCAAAAATTTAATTAAAAAAAGGTTTCAAAATGCATGAGGTCATCACCATCAGTGCCCATACACCCACAGCAAACATACCATAACAGAATAACACGCATGACTGAGTTTCAGAATCCGTCAGGCTCAGCCGTGTCACCGGTTACATTCGACTGTACCTGTCGCAGCAAATTAACTGCGTCTCCTCTTATCGGTAATCCTCAGACATCCGAGCGTGGGAGCCTGGGTGTTTGTCAAAACCGAAGAGCAGCCTGTCTATTCTCCGACCCCGGTTTGACCTTCTTTCATGGGAACCCCGAGGAAGAAAACTTTTTTGTTTTTTGTTTTTTTAGGTTGTTGTTTTTTTAGCTTCTCCTTGTCTTCGGCACTGGGATTTATAAGTGCTTGCAAAACATGAGTGATTGTCCAAGGACTGTAGATTGTTAGCATAGATTAGAACGTGTTGTATAGCTCCAAAATGTATTGGTTTGTTGCATATGGCAAGCACAATAGTCATATTTGGGCTATTTTTCCTAAATTTAACAGAAAGCACATCACTCATCCATCCCATTCTTGCCAGATTACTTTTTTTGGCATGAATGAGAAGGGCGGTATCCACATCTTACCCTTCCATTTTAAACAGTGGGAAACAATCATTCGCTAATTGTGCATTATGTTTGGCATGGCGGGCATGAGGGAACTAAACTAAAGCGACATTACTTCACTTGATTCTCACACACTAGCCCTATATGACAGACAGTAGGCCTTCGGCGTCTCCTCAGGGTTTTTGCGGTTTCCAAACCGAGGACGATAACAGCGCAGCATTTCTCCTGATTGTAATTACAGCGGAGATGGCAGGATTAGGATGTCCCGGGCCAGGCCCTTGTACAGACAGACAGCAGCATATCCTGAAGCGTATGCCCCCTGCCCAGAGACAGCAAAACCACAGGTGCCCTTTGCCTTTACAATCTCTCTCCCCCCGGTCCGTAATCCCAATCCCAATCCCAAGAACTCCGTGCCTGATTTTCAGCATGAGCCCTCCAAAAAGTCTGTGCACTGTCCTGTCTTAAAAGTCAGCACTAGAGAGACTTGAGAGGCTGTTGAAACGCAGAAACCTTCTCGAATTTCATGGAAAACAACAGCTTTTTGAATATTCATATTGATGCTTTTTCGGTTTTCTCCATTACTATCTTGTATCCACGCCATCATGTACTTGGTCATCGACTAAATTCTGTGATCGCACGGGTCCCTTAATGAATTACTCAAAAACAGATTTTATTTATTTCTTTATGTATTTATTTATTTTAAAATAAGGCTACTTTCCCTCTGGTTGCTTCCTCTGCTCTCACACCCACGAGCAGTAGCTCCAATTACAGGACAAAGTGCAATCAGAGGCATGTTTCTTGGATGACACAGAATCATTTTATCATCCTGTCAATATAATGGATGTTTATTGGTTAAGATGCGTAAGCAAACCAGGGGATGGTTTGAAGGCTTGTGCCAGGAATGTGCTAGCTTTTCAGCTGGTTCCTTATGACTGTGGGTAATGTACTAAAAACACAAAACAAACATTGTTCTAGATCCCTGTCAGGATGTTAAAAATAAACCAACACGTACCTTTTCACCCTCGTGTTCTCTTTTATTGATGTATTATCCGCCGTAGTTAGTTTGTGCTTTAAAACAATTAATTTAGGTTAGGTCCCGAAAATGAATGGGAGTGAATGGGGACCCTGACAACCGGGATGCCGTTAACGGTCAGCAGGGACAGCTGATGTTGCTAGTATTCACGTTACGCAAATAAAATGGGGTACGCTCCACAAAAGTACTTATGTCACACGAAAGTGAAATATCCCTTTGACAATCCAGGCATGATGTCATCAAAGCAAAGTCAAGGAAGCAAACGCACACCCAATGCTAGGTGTTGGGCTGATGGAGACACACAATATAAATACTGAGTACTCTGCTTTTGTTTCTCATTTATCCATTTACTGACAACGTTTCAAGTCTTAACCTAAGGAAGATCCACATCGGATCAAATATTTTATTGATTGATAAAAAATCAATCAATAAATGGTGGCTGCATAGTGTACCGATTTTCAGTTCCATCCACTGTATCACCAAAGGTCACCATTTCCCACTGTCCCATCATGCCAAACTTCAGAGGTCAAGTGGAATAAAAAGACCAGCTTACAAACACTGTATCCATTTTATAGTGTTGCTATCAGTTATCTAACCTTTTCTCTGATATGGAAGAGGGTACGGTAATTTGAACGGTGATGCTTTACTTTCTAATCTGCGTATCCTGTTCCATCCAATTTATTTTGTGCATTATTTATCTTGCCATTAGGTAACACCCTTGTGTTCCTGTAGAATACATGAATTATTAATTTTTAATTTGCCAGACATGAGACCCAGTGTGAATTTCAAGAGATGTCCACTCCATATCACAGGAGCAGAAAATAGCATGCCTATAGGTATAGATTGAGTACTGGTAATTAAGCAACAGGTTGAAAGTCTTCATGCTATAGCTTCTGATCCCAGTCTATGGAGACGATGGGAACTGCATTGTGTACTTAAAAAAACAAACAAAACAAAAGCCAGGCGGGATGATAAATAAAACATTTTAGACAAAGCTAAGCTTTGGCCTCAGCATTCTTCTAACATTCACACCTTTAACTGTTACTAATCAATGTCTGATCAGGCACAGGTGTGCATCTTACATGCCCACGTAAGTCTGCAATACCATCACATATAACGCAATTACAATTAAGGGGCAATTGATTTAATTGACACTGGTTATACACAGAAAATTGGAATGGAACAAGATAGAATGGAGTCTAAAGCGATTAATACAATTTAAAAAAATTATTTCCTCAAACAGGGTGGAGTAATATGGACATTTCTAAACATTTAAAACAAAACAGGGTGCTCATGTAAATTCTCTTGGCTCCATTTCCCCAAGCAGGAAACTGAAAGCTGACCCTGCTACTGTTTGTCCTCCATGTACGTATCACTCTCCTCATTACCCAGAGTGCATTGTGTCTGCGGAATATCATCTGGGGGGATCAGTGTGTATATCATTGTTAATAGAAAGATTACGATTGCAGAGCAGGAGCTCACACAGGGTGGATTTAGTGGTGTAGATGTACAGACACGGAGAAAAGACGTTGACAGACACACACACACACGCACATGTACACACACACACACACACAAGTGCACGTATACACACACACACACACACACACACACCGACATACAGACCCCAAGAGAAAGCCACACTTTGAAAAGCCATAATTAAAAGCTGATGGCTTTATGTCATGTTGACCCTCAAAAATGCAATAGTAAAAATAAATTGATAATAATAATAATAATACTTTCACCAGTAAGCTTATATTATGTACACCATTGCTGGTTGAAATATCCTCTTCAGCCAAATAAACAAATACTTATCCAATTGTCCCATTTAGCTACAGATTACTCTCATGCATACTAAAAAAAGCACACACATAACTGTCAGATATGCCTGGAAAACTGAATTCTGATGTGGAAAATGACACTTTTGTTACATCAATAGGAGTCTGCAATGTGAGTTTCTACCCTGGTATTTGAAGGGGTGCTCATATTCCAGTCAATTTCACCCAGTTATTGTTTCATTGTATCACAGGATTTCAGTCACGCTATAGAGACATTGGTATGGAATCCATAAAAGTCTGTTTTTAACTTTGACTCACAGCTTATTCTGCTCGAAGGGCAGTTCATGTGATGGAATTTCCACAGACGTTCTCTCCTTCTGACACCTCTAAGTAAACATGGACCTCAGAGCACCATCAGACAAACCACGTGAGTCCAAGTGGCACTTACTGTGAGACCTGATAATGTTATTATTTTGGATAAGAGCATCAAATTGTACTGAGACAGTAAGAAGTAAGGTAAAGATGATCATACATTACTATAGGAGTTATTGACTAAAGCAATGCCTGTTAACACCAGTCTGGTTAATCGGTGTAAAATCAACTTTCCTATTTTTTTTTTTTTTACAGTATTTCATATCTTCCAGGTCTTGTTAAAACTACGAGCAACAACTTGGGCAGTTTTGTTTAGATTTGTACAGTGATTTATGAAATGGGAAATACTAACAGTGACTGTAGGGAAGCTCTGTGGCCATGTTCTTTGCCGTGTGGTATTTATGCTATTCCTTCTGCTCCAGATGTATGTACCTTGTCTGCCGTCTTTCACATTTCTAAAATAACACCGGAGTGCATTTCTCCACAGTTTTATCTTTGAAAGGATATTAGCTACTCTTTTTTTTTTTTTACCTGAAAATTATGGTGTTCTGGGGTCCATAACTTACTAAAGGCTCTGTAATTTACTGCTCTGTGTTAAAAAGTGGTTCTTTTTCTCAGCGCTGAAAGTCAGGCTTCAATATTGAAGTCCTGCACACTGCTGTGGAATGTTGTATGGCTTGCAATTTAATCCCCAGAATTCATAGCGCTTGTCAGCCACATTTGTCTGTTCCTACAGAGTGAAAACCCCACTCCTCTCCAGTTTAAAAGTGGGGTCAGCAAGCAGGCCACGTACATCTGTGTGTATTATGAAATATCATATCTCTATTCCTTAAAGTACAAGAGTAGGGGACCCTTGTATCGCTGCTTAGCCAAAGCTTTCTGGACACGACGGCAATAATCAGCTTCAAATATATTTTTTATAGTCCCCCTATTTTAGGGGACAAGAAGTAATTGGACAAATTAACAAACTTAAATAAACTAGTCATATTTAGTACTTGGTTGCAAACCTTTGCATTCAATGACTACCTGAGGTTTGTGACCCATAGACAATGCCAGGTGCTGGGTACCTTCCCTGGTGATGTACAGGCCTGTACTGCAGCCATCTTCAGTTCCTGTTTGGAACTTCAAATTCGATTCACGTTGGGTGATTGACTTGGCCAGTCAAGAACAAACCACTCTTTGGCCCTTAAAATCTCTTTGGTTGCTTTAGTAGTGTGGACTGCACTGTGTAAGGGGACATTTATTCCATAATTGTTTGATAAATTGAAATTACTTTAAAAACTCAAACGGGTCTGACATGGATTGATAATTCACAAAAAACTAATTTGACAGTAAGCTATAATTGTGTTACAATGTAGCTCATGTTTGTGAAAAGACACATAAACAAACACAGGTGTCTTACACTTTTGGCATAATGTCACTTGGATTAAAGAAGAAGAACACAACGAGGAAGGTCTAACCTGATCGACAGCTTTTTTTTTCTTTAACTCTGACTCAACAGATGACAGGCATGTTTTTTTTTTCCACATTAAAAGACAGCGCCGTACTAACGCCAATATAACCTGTCAGCAGATATCACAGTGCGAGATTGTGCTTCATACAGAAAGGACATGAGATCACTCTGAAGGACATAAATAATTCAGTAATTACGTTTGTCTGTCTGCACGTATTCAGGTCACTGAAAGTATAACTGCGTCATGTTCTGTACAGCCAATGAACATCCTGGGACGAGCCGCGAATCAAAGCGGAAGATATTGATTGCTTGGCACGTCAAACTCTGATATGACTGAAACGCATAATACCTAATAAGCACTTACGTGATGTCAAATATAAGCAAGGCTATAATTAACGCCGCAATCACGGAGATCGCAAACGTCAGGCCTCTTAAGTGATGTGACAGCTATCAGTCGCTCTATTCTTCCCATAGGGGACTGCTCCTTTTGCCCCACATCTTTATATCACGAGTTAATTACAAAGTGCATTCACAGTGGCTTGGCACAGGAGCATTTTCCATGACTGACATCTTGGCACAAGAGTGTGGTCTTCAAGCTGTCTGTTATCTCAGCTCTTCGAAGTGAATTTGGAGGCGATTAACTGAACAAGCTGTACAAATGATGTATCTACGCATGTTAATGATACATCCTGCATAAGATATGGACTTTTCAGACCGCTGCATTCACCTAAATGTAACTACGCAAAACTGAAAATGTCTCAAAATAACAAAAAATAACAACAAAAAAAAGAAGTCTAAGTTTAATGGCAATCACGGTGAACCGTGATGAGGTGTTTTGGCTGGAAACTCAGTGGAACGATGACAGAGGCGATAAAAGTTAACAGCGCGGTTTTTCTCACCACCATGTCCCATGAACCTCAAAATTACCACTTTCACTATTACAAAGAAGCCCTTAAATTACTAGGAGAGGGCTTCAAAGGGACCTCTGCGGTCTCTTGGGGATATTTAAGGCATTAGAATTCGGAACGAAGTTGCCAGATTTAGAAAGGGCACCATAGACACCAGTGAGTGGAACGTGCATTAAACGCTAGCAGAATATTAATGTGCGGAACATTTACGGGCGGAAGCCTGTATTAAACCCACTTAAACGCAGTCTTTCTGATGATTGTGCCATTGGGTATTCCGACCAGTAAAAATGCAGTAAAATCCTGCTTGATTGGGCCCTGAGAGGGAAGCCATGGCTGTATCCCAGAGTTTACAGTTCTTAGCCACTGACTTTACGCCTCTCCGTCTGTTCCACTTCTGTTTTATGAACATTCAGATAATGTGGAAATGCTGTTTCATGGTTCTGTTCTCTTTAATGACATAAAGAGTGAAGCCCTTTATGCATTTATTAAAACAGTCATGCACAAAACAACTTTCTCTTACACCATAAACAGAGTCAAGCTGTGTGTCTGTATCTAATATTTAATGTATGATTTTCTATCATACTTCAAAAAAATCTCGATTTTATTGCTCTAATTGTTCCCCAGCTGTTTAATTTAGCAGGCAGACATTGAGTGGTGATGCTTTTGTTTTGCATTTTACATTCAAGGTTTATTGAAAGGACGGAAGAAACTGAATAAATTCTTTGTTAACAAAACTCAAATGGACCTTGAGGCGTATAAAAACGGTAAGAGCATCCATTGAGCTTGTTTAATGAATACTCAGTCTTTCATAACCTCAGTGCACAAAAGCCTCATTCAATATAATCAGTGTCCCTTTGAGCTATTCACTTTTTCCCTTAAATTTCTAAATAATTTTCTTTATTTTCTCCCAATTTTGAATGCACAGCGCTGCGATATCCGTTATTAATTCAGGAGAGTGCCGAGTAGCGCGTGTTCTCCACACGCATGGAGCCAGCAACCGTTTTCACTCACATCACAATACATCAGCTGATCCTCACAGTCACACGATGGAGAATTGTGCTGTTCGGTTGGTTTCACCGGCCTGTCACCACTATGAGGGGGGAGATTTGATTCTGCACTGCTTAAGAGCATGACATTTAGCTCACTGAGCCACACATTATCATTTTATTTATTTATTTATTGACATTTGTGTTATTTTGTGAGTTTAAGGCCATGGATAAGCCTTTTATGCATAGTGTACTGTTTTATAGTAAGTAGAGTGTAGAGGCCTGGATTTTGACCTTAAATCTGTTTTATAAATAAATGCTTTGTGTTTCTATTTACAGTCTTTATTTTTGTGATCGCTGTACTAGCCAATAAAAAAAGTATAATTCTCACCTAACACACTGCAGTGCAGTCTAATTCTCATCTAACACAGTGCAGTTCAGTCTAATTCTCATCTAACACACTGCAGTGCAGTCTAATTCTCATCTAACACACTGCAGTCCAGTCTAATTCTCATCTAACACACTGCAGTGCAGTCTAATTCTTGAATTCTCGAAAGCTGTTGAGTAACTGGCGCATAACGGCGCAACCGTTTCAGACAGATCCTTTCACCGCTTCGCATGGCGAGACTGATGCCAGCAGCTGGATGTGATATAGTCCTGCAGCATGTCAACGGTCATGAAAAAATGAACAGGTCAGATACTGTTACCAAATGACTTCAGCTATCCTAATTGCCCATGCTGATAAATTATTGTTCACTTGAAACAGAGAATGTTTCAATCCCATACATTTCAGTGTATATAAAGTATACCTAGTCTAAATACAGCTACACCCTTGATTTACACAAAATACTTAAAATGTTTTCCCACATAGCATCGCACGAGTGAAAGGACTGGTTGTCAACAGCTGCTGTTGCCGAGCTAATGAAAGTATGGGGCAGTTGGCTAACTGAGAACTGTAACGGCTGAACCAAAGCCATGCTTGTAGCTTAACACTGATTATGGAATATGTGAATATGGAAGATATTACAGCTTGTTGTGCTCTTGTGTTAAACGTCATCAAGGTTCCAAACATACAAAGGATGGATACTGCGAGAAAATGTTTCTATTTATAGTCTCGAACCCTGAACTCCACTTGGAGAATGACCTTTAAACACACACCTCCATGACATGGATCCTCAATGATACTGATTGATGATTGTCATGCCAAAAAGGTACACTCAGAGTAAAAAACAAATCATTGTAGTTTAAAAGTTACTTTACTCAGGTGATCTTGTACTACAAATGAAAAAGTATTACCCTTATTGGACGTCAAAATACATTCAAATATTTAATAAATTTGATAATTTCACTCTGTAATTCTATACATCAATATTGCAGAATAGTAATTTTTTTCTTACGGCAATTAAAGCACAACTGAACTTTGGTAGAACTTTGGGTTGTGTAGTTACCTGGCCATGATATGAGTCAAAATGGTGGCAAAATATGTTCATTAGTTTCTCTGTGCTCCCCTAGGGTGATAATCCAGAGTAGGGTATTTGTCACTCTCCATTCACTTCTATAGGGCAGCTAAAACAGTCTCAAAATGACACTTCTAGCACGTATACGAACGAGAATGAAGCGGATTCTGTCAACACAAACAATAACCAGTTTTTTTTGCAGAAATGAAATTACCCTTTGCTGGCTTTTTCGTATTTTATTTGGAACGTAGATCCGGTAGGTAATTTTTGCACCAGAAACAACAGCGTTAATGTGCCGATGCATCAGAAACCACTCAAAAACAGACGGCACAGCTGTGCTTTTCAATAATGGTCTCTTTGGAACAGAACTGTAATCCGTCGGTGGGAAATGATGGCTGCATACACACAGCTTGAGTTGGGTGCAATGGTGTGTTTGCATTGAAAGAAGGGTGCCTGATGGCCATAAACCACAGCTTGCACAAAATTGGATTGTCAAAGGCAAAAACGATTTAAAACTTTCTTCCAGACGGGATTGTTGTAATTCCCGCAACCGGGCACAATGCACTTCACCATTTTAAAAACAACTAAAAGCTTGCCTTTGCTAGCATGTGTACTAATGTTACTCGATCAGGTCAGACTTCAGGCAGCTACGAAATCTTGACGAAACGCAACAATATGACCCCGCCCCCTCCCTCTGCTTTAGCCAGTAACGTTCCGCAGAGGGAATGAAGAAAATAGTACTTTTATAAATAATTTTAATTACACTAAGCAAAATTGGTTATTGGAGGACTGGTTATTGTACTGTATTGACAGAATCCGCTTTTTTCGTGTTTGTACATGTGCTAGAAGTGTCATTTTGAGACCGTTTTAGCTGCGCTATAGAAGTGAATGGAGAGCGACAAATACCCTATTCTGGATTATCACCCCCAGGGGAGCACAGAGCAACAAACGGACATACACTGCCTGGCCAAAAAAAAAGTCGCCGTTGCACCCGTCATGCATAGTGCCCACTGTACAAGCCTCTGGAGGCAGTGTTATGATCTGGGTTTGCTTCAATTGGTCAGGTCTAGGCTCAGCAACGTTATGCAGCAATAAAATGAAGTCAGCTGAGTACCTGAATGTACTGAATGACCAGGTTATCCCATCAATGGGAATATTCCAGGACAACAATGCCAAGATTCATCAGGCTCAAATTGTGAAAGAGTGGTTCAGGGATCATGAGGAATCATTTTCACACATGAATTAGCCACCAGAGTCCTGACCTTAACCCCATTGAAAGTCTTTGGGATGTGCTGGAGAAGACTTGATGGAGTGGTTCGACTCTCCGTTGTCAATGCACGCCGTAATCAAAGCTGAAAGCGGTCCAACAAAATATTAGAGTGTGCGACTTTTTTTTTGGCCAGGTAGTGTATTTCGCCACCATTTGGACTCATATCATGGCCAGGTAACATAACTACACAATCCGAAGTTCTACCAATTTTTCTTTAACTGAGCGAGGCTTGAATGAAATCCTTAATGATGAAGTCGCATCTGAGTTAGCAGCTCTACGCACACTTTTGCACTCCCCCCACCCCCTCAGAAAGCACTCTTCCCATGGTGCATTGCACCACCCCATACCATAGGGATTACTCCGTCCACAGTCATCAAAATATACATCTTGCTGTTCGTATTTTCATAGTAGCACAGTGTCTTAAGAGTTCTGCATCACAAATATTTCTACGGTACAGCACAAGCCAAAAGAGGGATTCTTTTTGACTAATGTTTAAACAGACACTGCCTATTAAAAATATAAATAAATCCAATAAATTGGACCCACAAACAATAATTCTGACTGAATCAGCCGCTGTAGTGGAAAATTGTGGCTAACTGCAGCTAAATCAGAGCCATTTAAATACTTAACACCAATAGAGTCCCATTGTGTTCGGTCACCTCATTAGTTACTTACACACATACTATGAACCTGTCTGGTGCACTAAGATTTCATCAGGTAGATACTGTTAAGTTTAAGGAAGTGTAAAATGAGTTTGGTACTATAAGTAAAAATGTGTGCACGCATCTGAGGGGTGTGTGTGTCTGGGGTGTGTGGGTGCGCTTGTCTGGGGAGGGGGGGGGGTCTGTGTATGTGTGTGTGTTTGTCTGGGGGGGGGGGGGTTGTGTTTCTGTGTGTGTGTGTGGGGGGGGGGTGTGTGCATGTGTGTGTGTAGGGTGTGTGTGTGTGAGTGTTTGTCTGGGGGGGGGGGGGGGGTGTATGTGTATGTATGTGTGTGTAGGGTGTGTGAGTGTGTGTGTGTGTGTGTGTATGTGTGTAGGGTGTGTGAGTGTGTGTGTGTAGGGTGTGTGAGTGTGTGTGAGTGTGTATGTATGTGTGTAGGGTGTGTGAGTGTGTGTGTGTGTGTGTATGTGTGTTGGGTGTGTGAGTGTGTGTGTGTGTGTAGGGTGTGTGAGTGTGTGTGAGTGTGTGTGTGTGTGTGTATGTGTGTAGGGTGTGTGAGTGTGTGTGTGTGTGTGTGTGTGTAGGGTGTGTGTGTGTAGGGTGTGTGAGTGTGTGTGTGTGTGTGTGTGTAGGGTGTGTGAGTGTGTGTGTAGGGTGTGTGAGTGTGTGTGTAGGGTGTGTGAGTGTATGTGTGTTTTATACAGAAAAGTCTCTTGCGTGTGACAGAACAGTGAGAGACACGCTCCCCCTCGTCCTCTTCAGCATCTCCACGGCCTCGTGGTGTGTGACTCCCCCTAGAGACACGCCGTCCACCGCCACGATCTGATCTCCACGCTGCAGTCGGCCATCTTTGGAGGCGGCGCCCTGTCGTGTGTAAGACACACCTTTATTTCTAGTGACGTAGGACAGGGGTCTCACACTCAAATCCTGGAGGGCCGCTGCGTCGGCTGGTTTGTCACGAGTCCCTGTATTTCAGTGCTTATATTAAGTCATTGATTGGATAAATAGTCCGCACACCAGTGGCTGCTGATTGAAAGGAAATCACAAAAACCAGCAGCAGATTGCGGCCCTCCAGGACTGGAGTTTGAGTCCCCTGGTGTAGGGTGATCTATGGCAGTGAACAGAAAAGCCGAACAAGAAGGACAGGCCTCTGAACAAGACATTATTTACACATTTGAGGGACACCACACACAGAAAAGAATTCAAGGGGTTTGTTTAATGCAGGGGTCCTCAATGTTATCCAGTGAGAGCCGGTGTGGATGCAGGGGTCCTCAATGTTATCCAGTGAGAGCCAGTGTGGGTGCAGGCTTTTGTTCCAACCTAGCAGTAACACACCTAGTCTACTAATCAAGGTCCTTAGCAATGACTCTAGTGGTTGATTAGGACAGTCAACAAAACAAAAGTCTGCACCCACTCCCGGCCCTTTCTGGATAAGATTGAGGACCCCCTGGTTTAACGGGTCCCCAGTGGATAGTCTTACTCACCTTGCCGAAGACACTTTTCACGTAGATGGGCAGGTCTCCGTGCGGACTGCCAAAACCACCCACGATGCTGAAGCCGAGTCCGTCCGAACCCCGGTCCAGGGTGATCCTTTCATACTGAGTGGGACTGGGAGTGTGGGGGGGAATCATGATATGTGCTAATAACGGGGGCTCTTTGTGAACCAAAAAACCAAAATACTGAAATCGAGTGACGGTTTCACTCTCAGTCCAAACCCGCATGTTATTATTTCCCCCTGAATGAATGACACTTGCTTCCAGGAATTGGCACTGCAGGTTGGGATTTTCACACACGCGATATTAGCAGCTGGTTGGCTAAATCCACAGGGCCTATCAGCCAAAATTCCAAAACCATTAGATTTTAGATGCATTAGATACAGCCAAATGTAGGCTATAGCGTGAGATGATTGGCTGTGTGTGTGTGTGTGTAGGACCTTACCCAAGGTCGCTGTGGAACACGTGGGAGTCCAGCTCTTCCTCTGGATACCCAGTCACGCTGGCATCATCCCCAGAGACCACCTAAACACACACACACACACGCGCCACGCACAAGCACACGCACGCACACACCACACACACAGACAAAAAGCCGTTTTTTGAGAACATTCCAACAAACCAAGAAGCAACATTTTGCTCGTAAACCATGGCAACCAGAACTGAAGATAAAGACTAAAACAGTAAGGAGAAAACAACAAAAAATAAAAAAAATAGTTAGTTGAAGAGGAAAGGCGACGCGATGTTTCTACTCCCAAACACGATAAGGGATTAGCAAGCTCTTCTTTTTCCCCTTTGTTTACGGCGCGCTTTGCCCACGACGGCCTCGTCGCTGTTTGTGGTGGCCCCGATAAGGCCCGTGTTTTGTAAACGAGGAGCGGAGTTTAAGGAGCCAGGTGTCTGTCGCCCCCCCCACCTGCAGCTCCACGCCGCCTGAGGTGTTTCTCAGGAGAGCCCCAGCCTGCTCCTGGCTCATTCCCTCGGGGGGACGTCCCGCATACGCCGACAATCCTGTCTCCAATCTGCAGGCGCGGAAACAAACACGTGTATGTTTGCGTCAGTCTGTGTCTATTCTTACTGGGAAGTATTTGATTATACTGTTGGGGGGTGGGGTTGGGTGGGGTTTGGGGGTCCAAGAACTTTGTCCTAGGTCCAGAGGTGCGACCCCCACATCCAAACAGGTAGCCAAAGTTAAATATATCAAATGCTCCAAGTACAATGTAGACAACACGGCTCAATAAAAGTCCTTTTCATGCATATCTGCTGAATGAAAATTTGATTCCACTGAATAGTGCTTCAGTGTCTTATTTCAATCGATATTAATATGATATCTAAAGCACCGTGCGCAATAATTTTATGAGCC
>CM056395.1:24892772-24896075 GCA_029718625.1 Synaphobranchus kaupii | reverse complement strand
GGCAGGTCAAGGGGTCAGCGGTCACGCTGGTACAAGTGAGACCTACAGGAAATGCACCATGACGACTGCGATTAACCAACTGACACGCACTTCTGAAAACAAACAAATAAAAGAGTCTTCTCTAATGTGAGAGGGACAGAAAATGTATTATTTCTTTTAAATACAGACGTTACTTTGTGGGAAGACAATGAACAAGGCCTAAACACTGATCTTAAATGGTTGAAGGGGCTACATTAATGGTGTCTGTTTCAGCGTAAAACGTTGTTTAAATGTCTCTCTTATTGAATCTCTAATTCAGCTGAGAAAGAACGGCTCAAGGGCAGTGCTAACAGCCCCGCTATCTCAAATGCACGGGCTCAACTTCAGTATGAAAGCTTAATGCACCAAGCGACTGGGGGGGGGGGGGGGGGGCATTCCCAGGATGCATCACTCTTACGGGTGACAGACTCCGTGCCTCGGGGCGCCTCGTAAAGGAGAGGGCGGACGGGGGCGCTGGCCGTCTGTCCGTCGGACACCCCCCTCGCCGGGCGGGGGTGAGAGGAGGAGATGGAGGAGGAGGACGAGGAGGAAGAGAGCGAAGGCGGGGTGGAGTTGTCCGCGCAGATGGTCAGCTGCACCCTGCTCCTGGACCTCTGGAGCAGACCAACGGCCTGGGATCACAAACGAGGTCGTCAGGAGGTCACTGCACATTTCCACCACACATTTCAGACAACCAAAGAATTTTACCTCTATTAACCTATTAAATCCTACAGTCTATCTATATATCCATCCATTTGTCTGTCTGTCTGTCTAAAATGTTCAGTGTTAATTTTAACCCAGAAGACTTTATTTGAATACAACAGGGGTCAAATGTACTCTATCAGAGCCAAATGTACTCCCAGATGATTTACCACCTTACAGTGTAAAGTGTAGTTTATGCCAGCCTAACGAGTTTGGCTGACCAACTAGAGGCCTTGGTCAGTTGTGCATTTGCCCTTAGTTTTACCAGTTCTCTCGAAAAAAAAACTACAATGCCCAGCATGCTCGGCAGAGACAGAGTGAGCAGCGATGACCTCACCTTTCCCACAGGGAGTCCAATAACATTCTCATTGTCCAACGAAAGGATTTTATCTCCGGGTTTTATCCTGCCGTCCTGTAAAAGAGAAAGAGGAATGGTACAGCCCTGCTTTAAAACCAGTACATAAAAAATATGTAAAAAACAGCTTTGAATCTCAAACAGGCCACTGCTGTTGCATCCCCCACGTAAGTACTGAGCAGTATAAATGGATGCCATGCAGTGCATAAGCTGTGGCAGTCATTTTAGATAAGTGTGTCTGCAAAGTGTAATCCAGGGTAATAACTCATTCTGTGCTTTACTTGAGTTGGTTATTCTACAAAACAAAACCTCCCTCACCATTGTGGCAGTTACAAAGACATACAGGCTCATTAGAAAAAAAAATCTTTTTCAGTTTATATTACGATTACTTAGATGTGTTTTATATATATTCATACAGTAAGGTACTTTGACTTAACTGAACGTCATGGTGGATATGACCATCCTCTAAAACTTAGTTTTTTATTCACGTTGTTTTTTTTACACCTTCTACCTGCGGCCGTACCCTTCTTGCTGTCCCGTGCTCCGACAGGCTCTGGATCATGACCCCGTTCCCCGTGTCCTCGTCACTGAAGTTGATCCCAAACCCACCCGGGTCCTTTAGACAGAGAAGGGATCTGATCACCAATCATGAAGGACATTCATAACAAAGCACCACATTACATAGAGCCAGCAGGTAACAGATAACATATTACATAGAGCCAGCAGGTAACAGATAACATATTACATAGAGCCAGCAGGTAACAGATAACACATTACATAGAGCCAGCAGGTAACAGATAACACATTAAATAGAGCCAGCAGGTAACAGATAACATATTACATAGAGCCAGCAGGTAACAGATAACACATTACATAGAGCCAGCAGGTAACAGATAACATATTACACAGAGCCAGCAGTTAACAGATAACATATTACATAGAGCCAGCAGGTAAACGATAACACATTACATAGAGCCATCGGGTAACAGATAACATATTACATAGAGCCAGCAGGTAACAGATAAAATAATACATAGAGCCAGCAGGTAAAAGATAACACATTACAACAGGTAACATGGTTCAGAATGTGCAAGTGTATCTACTTCTATAAACTCCTGAGACCTGGTGGAAAAAACTATTAACATTTTTTTGACATAGATGTCTTACTTGACAAAAACATGTTGCAGTTAAAATATTTTTAAAAATACAGTGTGTATATATATATATATATATATATATATATATATATATATATATATATATATATATTTTGAATGACCCTGGTAGTGTAGGCTTCAACATGGTAGAATATATGGTTCTTGAGATTAAGGCCAGAGACGCATGTCCCCTACAGGGGACAACAATGAATTGCCGGCTCTCAGAAGGATATGTTATTTAATCAGTTTTATTTTTAAAACCTTCCACCTCCAGCCCCACCAGTTCTCCGCTCCACCAGGATACGCTGGGGTACTTGATCTTTTATAAGGTCTTTACATTCACTTCTAAATCACATTATACGCTTGTGACACTTAATAACCTTGCAGCGGACATTCCGTTGGAGTACCCCCACCCACACCACAGCCATCCTCCTGTCTATTTCCCCCCAGCTCCCACCCCTAAACTCTGACCCCTGACCCCATCTCGCCCACCCTTCTTCACAAAAGCCCCCCGTTCACAGGAGCACAGGGGCAGGAAACAACTATAATCTACCCAGCAATTAATTTCTGTTCCGTGTAGGGGACATCAGTCTCTGGTATTAATCTCAAGAAGCTATGCTAAAACCGACACTACAAGGGACATATATCAATAAAATAAAATAAAAAATTATATTTTTGAAAATATTTTCCCTACAACATGCTTTTGTCATTCAAGCCACTTTAAAAAATGTTCTTCTGGATCTCAGGAGATTATGAGCTCAGGACTTAATGAGAGATGTAAGTTTAAATGAACGACAACTTCTAATAGATGTTAAATCATGCTTGCCAGGAAGAGGCAGGTTTTAAGCTACATGGCAGCTATCCAATAAAAAGAAGGCTTTGTAATTACAATGCGTCCATGGTTACGACCCAAGCGTGTACAACCTGAGAAAGCAACCACAGGGAATGTGACTTTTAGCGCTTACCCTGGGCAAATCTATATGCTGGACATATCTGAACATGTCAACATTTACTGCAGAGGGGGAAATGACTGCACACTCGTCCAACTGAAACAGACACAAATACATTTTT
>CM056395.1:24735272-24887772 GCA_029718625.1 Synaphobranchus kaupii | reverse complement strand
GACGCATATCCCATACAGAGGACCAAAATTAATTGGCGGGTCTTAGGAGGATATAATACATTTGTTAATATCTACCTTGTTTTCGGGCGTTGCGTTTGACTCTGCGGCTGACCTCTCGTCGCTGGGGTCAGAGGCTGGTGACTGTAAGAGGCCGTTTCCATGAAGGAAATGAACAAAGACAGGAATACGTTAAACACACATTTAACTGGCAGGACAAAGAAAGACGCAACAAAAACCGCGATAAGGGGGGCGTTTAGTCACCCCCGCGACACCGCGAGCGCCTAAACGCTGCTGTTACGCTTCTGTCCTGTTAGTGGTCGCAGCCAAAGCGGATTGAGCGCCACTATAAAGGCTCCTCCTCCGCCCGCTTTGTTTGTACTTACATGACGTACATCACCCTGTTTAACTGACTGACACACTGACATTACACACTCCACAGCACTGGGTACGTATCGTAACTGCGTTCGAGTTTTTTTTTACACGGACTGTTTTCTGCTTAATTGGCTCCCGACGTGGACGAGCCCCGACGGTCACGTTACCAACGGCTCAAAGACGAAACTTGAACAGGGAAGAGACCACACCCAACATTAAGCTGAAAACAAGACAAGTATGGGGTTGCATGGAGTCAATGAGAGGGTGTTGTACGTCGTGTAAAAACAGAAGCACAAACAAACAAGAGGACCGCAAACCAGGCGGAGGCGTAACGCCGCGAGCGCGCGAGTCTGAAGAGCGTTGGCAGCCCGGGCCCAATCTGGATTCCGCGCTGACGCAGAGTTCGAGAGCCCCACGCCCCTCGCGGTTATCGTCCTCCGAGGTAATCGAAAAATATGGCGTCACCTCTTCCCCGCACGCTAACATCTGCTCGAAGCCGAACGAGCTGCCTTTTTATGGAGGCCACATCTGTTGGGGGGATTTTCGATTTTTCCCCTCGTTCGATCGATGATGGGGACAGGAACAGGAAAGCCCGGTCGTAAAACGGCTCGGGTACGGTCGCCCCCGGTTACGGGAGGGAAGAAAGAGGGTGAACAGATGGCGGGAGAAGTCCTTTAGGGGGGTACCGTCCTCGGCACTGCGAAACCAGACCTTTAAAATTCCACAACATCCTTGCCAGAATAAAAGCAAACAATCTAAATCGAAGCATGTGGCTCTTCAGCTACGGTGGCTGAGGCAACGCGCGACACACAGCCACTTCACCTCCGGCTTTAATCATTCATTAGTTTGTTTAACTGGCACCTGGACCTTTTCTCTGGAAATGACATTACATTACATTCACTTGGCAGACGTTTTTATCCAAAGCTACGTACAGTAAGTGCAGTCCGAAGGTCACTGAAGCGACTGCAAAACAGGTCAGACAAAGCACATTTCTCTCATAACGTAGCAGCTATCCATAGACGTGAACATTGAGTGTAGTACACGCGGGAAGCGTGGTCAAACGTGGGCAGGGAGATAAGGCCGGAAGTGAAGGGGAATTTGGAACACGGGACGGAGGGACACCCAGGCGAACCCAAAACAAACTGGGGCAGGTGCAAGGGCAGGGTTTGGGTTTTAATCCCTGTGTCCCGATAATGGGGATGTTCACACATCCTGTTGCTCACACTCTGTGTATACTGACACCGTAGGGCAACAGCACATTGTGTTCATCAGGCACTCATTATCCCAGCATGGGGGGAATTATACGTGTGCGAAGGAACCAAATTGCTGACATCAATTTCAGTGGAAGTTCAATGCGAGGCAAACCCTTGGCCTTATGTATTTCGTTTTCGACATATACATATTTATGATGGCTTGACTCCATCAGTGGAGGCCTACTTGACTGTTTATCCTCATTGTTGATGGCTGGCAGTACGGCGCAATCATTATGAAATTGGACTTATAACCCAGAGGTCATAGGTTCGATTCCCGGTTGGGGCACTGCCAGCTGTACCCTTGTGCAAGGTACTTAACCTAAATTGCTTCAGTAAATATTAGGTTTTATAAATGGACTGTTTGTAAAATGCAAAGAGGTGCACGTCGCTCTGGTTACGAGCATCTGCTAAACGGGCTAAAATGCTAAATTGTCAAAGAGGCCGTTGGGCGTTTGGGGCGAGTGTACGACTCACCTGAGGGGACGAGGTGACGTCCTGCACCCGGAATACCACGGGGTCCCCTGCGTTTCGGATCGCCTCCACAGCCTCCTCGTGACTGGCGTCCTGGAGGTCCAACGCACGCACACACACACACACACACACACACACACACACGCACACATGTTCAACAGTGCATTCCTTTCAGGCAGACAGGTTTGTGTTACCCTTCCCAAAAAATTTTTTGAATAGCGAAGGAACCGCGAACACGCAAGGGTGAGGGGATAAGACACTGCAGCCGATTGGACGGCTCTGAGCCCTCTGGTTGGCTTCAGCCCTGCGAAAGGACACACTTTCTGGCTCCCTCAGGTTCTACGGGGGTGGTAATTCAGCAGGATTTCCAGCTTACTTCAAATCACTAATGCTCGGAGAACTGAGGAAGGTTAAAGTGATCAATCAAGACAACAGTGGGATGGATCAAGTGTTTAAGTGTCTGGACTGAGCAAAAAGCTCCGTAACACTTTGGCCCTCCAGGATGAAGGCCGAATAGACCTCATCTATAAAAACAGCTTAGATCTGCCCGCTGTCACGGCTCTGGAATCAGTAGTTTGTAATGATCAGGCCACTGAAGTTCTGTAGCAGTGGAGAGGTGGAAAACAGACATCATCGTGTTATTAGGTTATTGCTGTGTTTTAACGCAGCAGTGGGCTGCATTATGAAGGGCGAGTGGCCCTCGTACCTCCACAAGCCTGTCCCCGGGCTTCAGTGTTCCGTTCCTGCCGGCCGGGCTGTCCTCCAGGATGTGCTTGATGAAGATTCCCCTCATCACCTCGCCGTTGCTAAGGCGACTGCCCATGCCACGCCCTCCCATGATGCTGATCCCCAGTGACTTCCCTTCTCTCTGTACAACTCCACTCTACCCGGGAAACAAGTCACATGACCCATCGCCACGGTTACTGTACAATAGTATCACCTTTCGTCTGTCTTGTTGTTCTGGACAGGTGTTGGTGAATTGAAAATGTTTATCGTTGCATTATTGTGATACATAAACAGTGTAAAGTAAGTCTAGCTAATAATTCATAAGAAAACTAATGATAACTTTGAATTAAGATCTCCATAACCTCAAACTCAGCAACAGAGAATGAACTAATTAAATAATGAATAAAGCCATAAGCAAGCACCAGATGAATGGATTGCTGGTACAACCCTATCGGATTTTATTTCGCTGAGTAAATCAATTACTGCACAGCTTGCAAGACTGTATGTTTCTCGTAATTTATGAGACTTGTGTACCGATTATGCTTTTGGTTTGCAATTGCCCTCTCTTCTGTCTTTCATATCTTTCAACTAAAGTAAAATTTAGGTCTGATTTTCAAATGCCTTAAACAAGACATGCAATCACATCTGGAGTAGTCCTTGCAAGTTTAGACAAATCTCATTATGTTTCATTTGGCAATGAACCCCATGAATCCAATCACATGTTTTTGCACCATCTCCATCAAAGTACCAATTTTTACTGATCCAATAAGGCACATTGAGGCACAAAAATAAACACTTCTCTGATGGCCAATATACGCAGATGATATTGCTTACACTTAGTAAATATCTTCACACTCATGAATTCAGTTGTGATCTTGTAAAATTCCATAATCAAGGCCTTAGTGCGCTACGTGGTTGGTATGACTAACTCCTTCCATGGAGTTAATTGAAAATGCTATTGACATTTTTTTAGATAATTAAATTCAAGCTTCAATTGCATATAGAAGTTAAACTAATATACCTATAATGTAAACTACTGATAGAGTGCTCTGTTTGTGATTCTTCTGGCTGCAGTTATGAATATTACACAGCTGGTTGATTCTTAGGAGTTATCGCTGTTTCCACAGCATATCTATAATTAGCTAGATCACATTATGCAATAACACAAGTAAAGTATTCAACAGAGCTGAATTAATTCTGCTACCTAATGCGATGTTCAAACATCATCAGATTTGGGGAGAGAGGAAAGGGGGGTTCTTATTGGCATAACTATAAACCTATTCTATTCTTATATATTTCTTTTGAACACTGCAACTCAAATTAAGCTGACTGCTAGACAAATTCACACTTAAAATGGATGAAGCATCACAGCTTGCAACGGTAGGTACAAGTCACTATACCATAGAGAGAGAAATAATGAACAAATATGTACAGTGCAATAAAGATAATGATTGATTTTAGGACCATTTAACATCAAACAATTAAATTGTTTGGTGATGGACTGAAGGCATTGCCATGGAAACCATTAATCACCAGTGCACCAACTGTCAAATAAATTTTTCCATGAATATCCTTGGGTTCCCTTCAAGCAAAAGACACACAGTCATGCAGTCTTAAAAGTAAACTCATGAATAATTAATCAGCAGCAAATAAAGACTGGCGCTTAACTCCTGGAAGCTCCAGCTGTTGATTGGACAGCTGGAACCTGTCAAAACAGAGCGTGCTCCTCATTGGTTATTCTTACTTCCTTGGCTGGTTCCAGCTGCCGGTGTTCGAGTTCCGTCTCCTCTCCTTCGCCACGTTCTCGCTCCGTAAGTCCTGAGACCTTTCTTCTGCGGGAAGAGGAGACGGAAGCGTTCCGATTACGAGTTAAAACCTCCTTACTGTGCTGCTGTTCAGCAGCCCCTCCTCGGGTACTTCAGCTGTTCCCGTTGCCACGGAAACCAACCCGCCACCAGAGTGTGATCAGGCTGGAGTTATTTGATCACTGACTGAGCCAATCTGCTATTCGTTCCCATCAAAATGCACTTTTTACTTTTGCAAGATCCTTAACCTTGAGCAACCTTGGGAAAGAGTGGCACACTGATAGTAAATTTTTTTAAAATAAATTGTAATACACACATCCCCCTGCCAAAACAACAGAAATATAAGTATTGTGTACACAGCGAAGCTCATGCTTTAACGGTGTAACTGAAATGGCCAGAGACACAGAGGTTCTGTATAAAACAGACAAAAGTATTCACGCACGTCTATTTTACCTGTCATTTTATATCTATTATTATCAATACAAAATAACTCTTATTGCAAGATGTCCAGACAGTGAATATACATATGTCTCCACTCTCCACACCTTCATCTTAAAAGCTGAGGTAAATAACAGGTGGTATTCCCTGTGCTGGGAATTACAACTCACACATTTCTGAGAAAGTAGACTGTTCCCCCCTAACAAAGGAACATATTGCAATTCAAATAATGAATAGAGGGCCTTGTAAAAAAAATAAAAAAATAGGGGGAATATCAGTGAAATTCATTCATCAGGTACAAATTGCTCAGCACAGTGGATTTCATCACCTAGCATTGGACGCCCACAGTTTGTTCATGAGTTTTTGTAAAATTCTCATGAATATATTTGCAGGTAATTGCAGCAATCTGGACAAATTGTAATGGCACCTTTTTCCCGAGTCTCTGCATTGTGTCAAATGTTTGAAAAAGGAGAGGAGCCTCCATCTTTGCCTCCATCACCCGCCAAACAAGTAATCAGAACCACCGATGTCATGATATCCGCGGGACGTGCAGAAAACGAGGAAAATTGCCGTATGAGCATGGACAATGTACCGTGGACGTGTAGTAATGGGCCTTTAGAATTGTAAGCATTCATAGGTTTGCCTTCTGTTGTATTTCTATAAATAACCAAGGAACTTCATTGAACTCACACTGGGTCTGAACAATGGCAATGCTAATGGCGCGTGGGGCTGGAAGCAGGCAGTCTAGCCAGGGTTGTCGACGCCTGGGTCTCCAGATATCATAAAGACAAAGGTACTCATACCCTTTTCCTCGAGAGATGTAGAGTGTGCCGGAGTCTGTTCTCACTTCACGTGGTTTATTGGGCCTAAATAGTTGTTTTGAAGGTAAAGCAAAAAAAACCCCAGCAGACCAAAGTTGGGGACCCTTGTCTTGTAACAGTGGGGTTTAAGCAGAGAAGTGATTGCAGTCCTTGGACTGGGGGTTGATTGTATGAACACTGGCTCTCATTTTTAAATATATCAGGGAAGACCTTTGAAGGGTTTTCTGTGCTCGTGAAAGTCATCCCCATTCACAGACCCGCCACTCACCGCAGATCAGGCAGGGCATCCACCTCGACGTCGTCCTGGGCCAACGGTCTGAGGGTGGCCCTGTACTCCTTCAGGTGCTCCGCTGGGACGTACGTCACGCTGGAGGAGAGCAGAAGAAGGGACCGCGGGTCACAAAAACAACAGTAGGCTTTTTGCAAGAGTAAACAAAGAGTACACAGAACGCATGCGCTCGTCACTGAAAGCATGTGAACATACACAGTAAATTCACAGTAAAATGTCCAGTGTTAATTCAACTCTAGCAGTGTACATATGAGCCTGCTCTGGCCAGATTAGGCTCATATGTACTCTGTTAAGAGTTGAATTAACACTGGACATTTTACTGTGTAGCTGAATGCATGTGATCATCACCGCACAAGGGTATTGCGGAATGCATGTGTGCTTCGCTGAAAACACGCGGGTATCGCTGACGCACGCGGGTATCGCTGGACACACGCGGGTATTGTGGAATGCACATGGGTATCGCTGACGCACGCGGGTACTGCGGAATGCACGCGGGTATCGCTGATGCACGTGGGTATCGCTGACGCACGCGGGTATCGCTGACGCACGCGGGTATCGTTGACGCACGCAGGTATTGCTGGACGCACGCGGGTATCGCTGGACGCACGCGGGTATCGGTGGACGCACGCCAGTATCGTGAGCATAAAGGAGACGGCACAGAGAACCCGCCCCGCCACGCCTACAGCAATGATGACGCTCATGCCAACGCCTGCTGTACCCGTCCAATCACGCCTGTCAGAGTGAGCGTTTACCAAATGTCATATTTCAGACGGCGACACGCATAAATACTCCTTAGCCAGTGCCCTTGAAAGTTTAAGCTGGGCTGTTTGTGTACCGTGTGTACGCTAAGTGAGCGACGGTGTTAGATTTACGGAACCGAAACGGGATGGACATGGGAAACGGGATGGACACAGGAAACGGGATGGACACAGGAAACGGGATGTAGACGGGAAACGGGATTGACACGGGAGATGCAGCCGATATAATTAAGGTTTTCACCTTTAGTGTTGCTCAAAATTGTTTATTCATCTTCAATAATAGTTTTTTTTTTTTCATATAACGTGATCCCACCATGAGGAGCAGTAGGCCATAACATGGCGGGCGTGTGAATAATGTATGGGCGTATGGTTATCGCGCCAATGAAGGTTGATTTTGACATGGGCTTGCATGGTCACATTCACCTTATCAACATTCTGCTGAATAGGGTTACATTTTATTTATTTATTTCATCTTATCTTCATCTGGGAGGGAAGTAACATTTTTATTCTAAATATGCACTGTCTACTGTGACCCACGCTGAAGTATGAATGAATTATTCATGTATATTTCCATATAATTATTGAAAAAGAAAACTGTTGTTTTAGAAGGGTAAAAAGTGTGTGCGCAAATTATTCCATTAAATTTTACAGAATACAGTTTGTTTAAGCATTATATCCAATTAACGTATGCAAACCAATCATATATATATATATATATATATATATATATATATATATATAGTGTCTGTGTGTGTTTCTATGTGTGTGTGTGTCTGTCTGTACATGTCTTTTCTGAAGTTTATTTGGCAGGCTTCATTGTGCCCAAAGTTGATGTGATATATAGTCAATGAGGGGCGTTTTCCTTTTTATGAAAAAAGTTAATTCTTTGGGAGGATTAAACTGCTGTCATTAAATTGAACGTCATCTTATTGTTTGAATTCTCTAATGTGGGATGAAGAAAGAGAAAGCAACAATGACAGACACAGTTAAGACAACTTTGGGATTAGGCTCTACACGCCAATTAATTATCCGGATAATTGTCAAGCAAAATAAGTGAAAACAGACAGAGACCAATTATGAGATCAAAGATAAGACTAATTAAAGTGGTGCCCTCTATTTCCAAAATGCCATTTGGAGGATGTACACTGTATGATCTAAGTGATGTGCTCAATTTGCACCTTTGGTCAGTTTCAACTCCTGAACCACGAGTGAAACATATCCCATTTTTGGTACTGGTAATATACCTTTTTTTTCTCTTCTAATTTTGTGTAAAGTTTACATTTACAATAAATCAATGTAGGTAAACATTTGAGAGCAGTGAGTCTATTTTTGTATATTTGTGTTTGTACAAAGAGCAATGAGTAACCCATGCACACACACGCACGCACGCACGCACGCACGCACGCACGCACGCACGCACGCACGCACGCACGCACGCACGCACGCACGCACGCACGCACGCACACACACACACACAGTTAGAAGGATGTAAAACCAGTTCAGTTACATGTAGCGCATCTGCACACTGGTTTATCCTGTTCTTTAATTCCTGTAAGAAATCTATGATTTTACAATCTAGTGATACAGAAAAACAGGAAACCAGAGATTCGTCTTCAAATAGGTTCAATGGGCTATCAGTTACCATAGCGACTGGAGTAATGGTGTGTAAAAAATTTAATTAAATAAAAAATAGTGACTAATTGGGCATTAATCAGCAATGAACCACAACACAGTCAATCCCTTGAAAGGATTCCTCTAATTGTATACTGATTTTCAATGTGCAGAAATGAGTATGTATCTTATATTATACATTGGAGGCTACACTGTTGTGGCATCTTTCAGTCATGGTTCTTGTATTATAACTGCTATATTTCTGAGTGGCTACTAATGGTGCCAGGGACTTAGCTCAATTTAACCGCAATTATCTTATATTTATATTTTTTTAAGAACAAATTTAAGGAATATTGAATTACTTTCATTCATAATTTCATCAACAGTGAATATTCGATATTCATTTAAAAACAGTAAACAAATAACACACACTTATATTTCAAGTCTGCATTTTAAGGCTGACTCACACTGAGGTTAGACTGAACCTCTCTGGCCAAGGCTGGGCTGTGGTTCTGGCCGTGGTGAGCGAAGGTTGTGATGCGTGCGAGAAACGGCGGGTCGTCATGCAGTCCCCGTCCCCTTACCTGATGTCTGGACCAATGAGAGACTGCCGCCTCAGAAGCGCCCGCCCCTGGGCGTTGGTCAGATTAACGGTGGGCTCTGCGTTGATAGCTAAAATGCTGTCTCCTACACCCAGCCGCCCATCCCGGCTGATGGATCCGCCGTGAACGATACTGCGAATTATCATCCCTGAGCCATCCTTGATGGCACTCACTGTCATCCCTGCCAACACACAGGGTTTTAGATGACTTTCACATTACCGGGCATGCTTAGAGCAGCCCCTAGCATCACCACTATGGTCGTACATTACGGGTGCATCCCAATATTACTCACTCCCCTCCTCCTTTCCTCCACTCCCCCACTACCACTCCTCTCCTACCCGGAAGTATGCAAAACTGCCTGAATGTTTCGAGTACAAGTATTTGTATATACAGTGCACAATGTACCTGACATTGCAGTTTGCGTCGAGACATTAATTAATATGTGACCATTAATACGTAATTAAGATGTAATCAGCAACATTAGATTAAAACACAAAGATCCGTTTCCGGGGCACGGAGGAGAGGAGGTGGTAGTGGAGGAAAGGAGGATGCATTTTTAGAGTATTGGGACGCACCCTACATCATCACTACGGTCGTACTTTACTGGGCATGCTCACAACAGCCCTAGCCTCACCACTATGGTCGTACAAAATTTGAAGATCATTGGCGGCAAAATTGTCAAAAAGGTGGCATTTTATTAACGGTCCATTTCAAATTACAATACAATCATAGTGTGTCAAATACATTGCTTTTGAACAGTAATGAATGAGTTACAAACAGACAGTGTGCAACAATCAATGCCATAGGGAAAATAACCGTGAGCTAATTCAGCACTTCAGTTTATTGAGTTGTACATATTTAAAGGACTCGACATGTTTAGCACATTTGATGCACTGATGCACTTCACTGCAAGTTACTCTTTAAAACGGACACAATAAATCCCAGAAACAGGGAACAAATTAAGCCTTTTAAAAACTTTATGTTATTATATACTTAATATAGATCAGATCAGTTAATCAAATCCTGAAATTCCACTAGGGGAAAATAAAAGTTATTCCATTACATTTTATTCTATCCAAAATATAGCCATTTTCACATTTTTCTATAATTATTAAACAAATGAGACTGACAATTGAGGCTGATTTCTTGTTAAGTAAAGGTTATGTTCTGATCATGACAGATAATGATAAGTTAAGATGTTTACTTTGCCCTCTCCTGCTCCACTTTTAAAGAGTCATTTATTAAAACTGTAATGGTGTAAGCTGGGGACACTCAAATCTGAAGCCCCAGGCCATTAGTACTGCTGGCTGTCATTCTCCAACTCTAACCTGGACACCAGGTGAGTTAAATCTCTCCAAATTAATCCATCAATTAGATATCGGGTATAAACTAAAATCAGCCAGCCTCGAGGGCCATATTTGAGTATCCCTATTGTAAGCTGTACTCCATAGGAAACTCATATTACAAAAAAAAAAAACATATCATAACACAACATCCGACACAAAGAAACATGTGAAACTGTTTTATCTGTGAAACAACAGCTGAGCATCTCTTTTATGCATATTAATTGTAAATGTGTTGGCTTACATATAAATAACCCTGGAGACAGTAAGAACAGTCGCTACACCATTAAGGAATCACAAATATCATTTTGCATACCAGGTTGGTTTGCCCCAACAAAACTATGTTTTTTTTTCTGTAAATATAACTCTCTACACTGATTTGAATGGATTAACAATGATCCAATTTGATAAAGTATACTGAGCACAGGCCAAACGCATAACTCACATTTCTGTCACAAAGACTGAGCGTGATGATGTCATAGTGGGGTGCTCATGGGCTACAATTGACTGACATTTCAGTGTTGACTTCTTTATAATGTACTAAATAATAAAATTATCGCCCGTAAGCACACCCTATTTTTAATCTGTTGATTTTCACTGGACTGGTCATCGCCTGTGCATAAACACCGCCACCAACACCTCCCCCCACCCCCTTTCCCCCCGCCCTCAGAAATGACGAGAGGCAGTGTTTATGCAGCAGCCAATGAGAGTTCAGCAAATCACAGTCACTCATAAAATTTTTTAGTTGAAGCCAAAGCGCTCAAACAATGAAACTGAACGTTTACTTCATTTTCCTAAACACACACAGACAGAGCGTTGTGCTTCTGCCGACGCTCGGTATATCAGTGTTCTGCAGATTACGTAATGTTAGGCCCAGAGGCGATACACGGAGAAGTGTGAACTACAGCCCCATACTGTTTCTGTGACACAATGCAAAACAACTCTATAATTCAAAATAACATAATTCAAGTGCCTGCTGTCACCGTGTGTTTTTCCACTGAACTTTTTCGAAAAGCTTTTAAAAGTAAAGGACATGTTCCTGAGTGGAACATTCGATTCGAACATTCGTTGTCCTGTTTTTCTCTTATCCTGAAATGAAAAGCACAAGCTCACTGTTTTGGCCAAGCTGAGAAATAGACACAGACTGCAGTCGGGAAGAAGAACAGAGAGCAGCACTAATGTTTGATCTGTGTTTCCTGTTTATTCTTAGCTCTTTTTCATGAGTATGACCTTTATGGGCAGGCTAGAATTCTGTGAATGAATCAGTTTATTTCTGTCTAGCGTTGTATTAATAAAGTCTATGCAAGACACATAGAACCATACAGAGTTTCTTCAGGCAAGCATTAAATAGTTACTACTTATCCATTTTCTGCATTCACACCAATAATGAAAAACAGGCATATTGTTTAACAAAACATTTATGTACTGAACGCATGCTGAGTAAATGTATTGTTCTGAATAAATACGGAACCATGCATGTGGAAACTACTGTGTGAACTAATTCATTGTGCATTGGAAATTTCCCACTATTTGTTCCTCTTGCTCAACTCAATACTCTCAATTGCAAATTGGTCATTAGCATTTAATCTAGACCAATTTCATACATGAGGAAAAAAATTAAGCTGCTGGTAAAAAAATTAAATAAATACAAATGTTAAAAA
Organism: Synaphobranchus kaupii; assembly: GCA_029718625.1. NCBI lineage: Eukaryota > Metazoa > Chordata > Actinopteri > Anguilliformes > Synaphobranchidae > Synaphobranchus > Synaphobranchus kaupii. The sequence goes on along the minus strand of CM056395.1, from coordinate 24,875,622 downwards.
AAAGTCCAATCATTCAGAAATACAAAATCGTATGTAAAAAATTATCCACATGTTTGATTGCGCATTTGTTGGACAGTATACACTTATTTAAAAAATATCTGCAAACAAACGTTCAGCAAACTACTCCATTAATTTTGCATACATTAATTCATTTATTTGAATTGACACTTTGGAATTTACCATAGTACAGTTCAGTAAGGTGTAGCCAATAACAATAAAAAAAATATATAAAATTTTTTACTTTTACTTTTTAATTTTGACTGAGTCTCCACATTGTCTAAAATCTTATGTAAAAATACACCAAGTTTATTGTTCAATTACCTATTCATGCATTTATTGCCCTATTTATTATACATTTTGTAAGCTGTTATATGCGTCATTTACTCGCTGTGGTAAAGTCTCCCACAAGAGTGAAGCAGGCAGCCATTTTCTTAGTGTAATGTTAGCATAACACCAGGTAGCACACTAGTTTAGCATAATTGCTACCATTGGGAAGGCACCTCCTTCAAGCAGATTGTGCTATACTTTTTATAGCTCTTTAGAAAAACCAACACCATTAAGCATTACCATGGTAACTATGTACATACAAAATGAAACCAGGGCCATAAAAAAGACAGATAACATACCAAGACTAGAGTTGCCCTTGGCAACCGTAATCGTCCTCTCAAAAGGGGTTCCAGAGGCGGGGGGGGGCCTTATCGGGTGTGTCCGTGCGGCTGGGGTCCGTGCGGGGCCCTTCCTCCTGTGTGACCGCAATGACAAACACCACACCGTCGCAAACGTCAACATCAATCCCTTATCAAGCCTGGCCTTTTCAATACAAGCGCGCGGCTCGGCGGTATCTAAAAGACAAATTACCGCGCGCAAACCCGCGGACGAGATTGCCCGCTATTGTGAGGAAGGCGCAGCGGCCGTCGCCGGTGACAAGGAGAGGTGAGGAGAACTAATCGCTTCAGTGATTCACGCGCAAGGGTTTCAGGTCAAATTCAGACCCCCACGGGAAAGAGCGGTCTCTATGGGTGGAGACTACAAATAAAACATTGGCTTCGGGAATATACACATATATACAATACAATATACACAATATACTAGTATATACAGCCACAACCACAATACATTTTCAAATGGATATTATATTCCACTTATTTAGGCGACATGGAACGTTATGGCAACTTTAGATAATGCTCTGCTAGATATTATATAGTATATACTATATGTATTTTATTAATTTAATCCATATGCATAAATATTCATTGCTTGTGCACTCTACAATATAGTTTTTTTGTGCACGCATTATAGTGTTTTTACCCTAGAATAGTTTTGACACCAGGCCCTAAATTGGCTTTTAAAAGAATCATGACAACTGCGACCATCAATCAATAGTTCTGCAGCCGTTTATAATGCAATTACACAAGGATACAGATAAAATATCACATATCCACTTTGGTGCTGCTTCATGCAGAATTCACCTTCATTTTTCCTTGGCCTTTTCCCCACTTCCTATAATAACAAATTAAACCTCATTTCAATTTCTAGAAGTGTAGAGCAAGATTTCTCCAACCAATTTCTCTCAACAATTTGGACTGTTAAAATTAATCTGTACGCCCTCTGTCAGTTTGACCGAGTGAGGACTTGCACATTGATGTTCTGACATTTATATCTACAATTATATATTATATTAGTATTCATATTATAATAAGTACTGCTGGCTAATATCTGAAATTCAGGTTAGGTTATATTTCCCATATACCCAACAGCAGTGGCCAATCCATGTGATATGTAGCCCTCGTGGCTACGCTAACCCCATCCCTATACCAAATACCCAACAGCAGTGGCCAATCCATGTGATATGTAGCCCTCGTGGCTACGCTAACCCCATCCCTATACCAAATACCCAACAGCAGTGGCCAATCCATGTGATATGTAGCCCTCGTGGCTACGCTAACCCCATCCCTATACCATAGCCATGTACAGCATTTCCCCACTGTCAGTTCCTGTCAGAACCTGTGTGGTTCCTGAATCTCCCTGCTTCAGGTTATAGCCTCCAGAGGCTTTATCCCTTTCCTACATGAACATGGGCCGAGTCGCATGTCACGAGCGTCCGCGCGGGACTTCAGCACACACGCCATCTTGAGCGCTCGGCGCCAGAAACCCCCGACCCACCGCCAGGCCCGAGCAGCCAGAACGTGATTGGTTTTCCTTCGAGTGGGGGGGGGGGGGGGGGGGGGCAGGCAGTGCCTCATCAGCAAAATTCTGACACGACCAACGAGGGGGTTCGCAAACATGTCTGCGTGCGCACTCCGCTACATAAAACAAACCATACTGTACTGTCAGGGTTACAGTCGATTAGAACCGCAATTACCCAAACTGACAATTAATTCATTGTGTTTCGTCCCATCTCGCTCCGAGTAATGAGCCATTCAGCGGGCATTACCGGCCAGCGGGGAATATCTCCGACCGTAATAACTCCCATCCCGGAGGATTCTTTGGGGCTGAAAACACGGCATAGTTTCTGCTCCTTGGATATGACGCATTCAAGACTCCACCGCATAGCCATGAATCACTCTGCAGATTCTTCCATTATCACACGCACAACAATAAAAGTAATATATGGGCCCGAGTGCTTCAGCCCTGGCCCTATTTCTATTTTATTAATTTATTTCTTTTTTGTTTTCTTTTTTTCAGGGCTGGTGGAGGACCAGATGTGAGGGGGTGGGAGAGTGCGGAGTCAAGACTCCTCAGCATTGCGAGAGATTTACTTAGAAAATGTTCCATTTTCAGAGACGGAAATAAGGAGACCATATTCGAGAACCAGAAGCTGCATTGCAACGTTCGGTTATTTTCCACTTGTGATATGAGAACCTGGAGAATGCTTTGTGCAATGCCTTTAATGTCTGAGCCAAGCCTGTTCCATGTACCAACTGAACAGTTACAATGATAGCAATACTAATTTTTAGGGGGTTCAGGCCTGGTTTTTGCGCAATTTTCCTGTACAGCGTCTTTGTCACAGTTCTCTGTAAAAAGCGCTATACAAATAACATTTAATTGAATTTAATTAATAATCAGACAAATTGGCTTGAACATCATTCGGAAATGTAATGCTACGGGATGAAGCCTGGGCTTGCTTGACGGTCCTTGGTTTGGTTTTCCAGTTAGCCATTCTAACGGAGAAACACCGAGATACAAAACGCATCGGGAATGGAAGTCTTTCAGGATTCGGGAATATTCGTAACTTTGAAAGTGACATCAAAACACAACACCAACTTAAAGAATCCTTTACCGATCAGAATTTTTACATGCAATATAAAGCTATAAACAATTTAATGAATTAACTAACAAGAATAGTGTCAGTATTCCATTGCCCCCCCCTACACTGGGTTTCTTAACAATAATCTCCACGTCAGTGTCGTTAGCTTCTTTTGGAAATAGATATTGATGCTGCTCTCCCTTCTTTATATTTAACTCATTTTCCCACATGGTATTAATTAGCAATGGTTCTAAGACACACCCGTTTGTCTAATTTCATTAATATTTTGACCTTCTACCTCTGCTAAATGTTTCATATTGTATTCGGTTGACTGGTCACTCTATTGTTCTGAGGTTTCTACTGTATAAGGTTACAGTTATTTTAAGTGTAATTTTATAGAGTATATTTAAGTGATTTAAGATGCGTAAAATGTATGAACTGCAGCTTAAGGGAGCATTCCAAATAAAAACCTATTATGGCCGTCCACAGGTAAAATTATACACATTAATGCGTGTGTGTGTGCACGCGTGTGTGTGTTCGCTTATGCTTTTATTTACCTTAGGGTACAGCATATTATCATATAAATAAATATGATATAGACAGCGGAAATCAGTTAAACTGGAGAACGCCAGGGGAAGCTTCGCCTAGTCTTGCGTCTACAGCATCTATAATGGATCCAAGATCCATTACATTTCAGGCATGACAGTCTAATGGAAGAAGAAAACCCCGCAATTTATGTATCACACAGTGCCACCCTTTGCGTACGGCCTATAGCCTCCTGCTTTCAGCTGGAGGGAGACAATTTACAGTTATACGGTAGCCCTAATGCAGAATCACATCCTCTCTGGCCTTTTCAATTTAAGAGTATATATTGTCTCTCCTCTGAAAACTCATTTTAACCCTTTAAGGTGCGAGACCACAAATATGCGATTAGAATGTTCTCAGCTGAACATTCCAATGCTGATGTAACAATCACTACTGGCAACTGAAAGCACCGACTTAGAATTCTGAAGAAAACAGACATTCCAAAAAGCCTCCTCTTCAAAGGGTAAAAACTGGATAATGTCATTTTGAAGTACTGATGGACATGTACCACCATGCACAGCAAATTATTCCTGCAGTTTAAGAAAACACACATATCTGTAACAGTGTAGTATGCCAGCATGTTCACGGGTCACCCCCTCCCCAAATGAGCTTACACCCAATATAAAAAATTATGGCATGAAAATAAAAGACATTTTGATTGTGATTGCAATTGTTTTTCTTTCGTAGATACTGTAGTCTACTTGCAGATACTCAAATTTCTCATTGCAATGCTTGCTAACAGGAAGACTTGAGATTAATTCTGTGCAAAATTATGAAGCTGAATACCTTGTGCCCGGTGCAGTTGTTGCCATGAGGAGCCAGCATGGCTGCCTGGGTGGCGTCGTGGTAACGATCAAACGTCTTCTCATTCATTAAGTCTAGATCATAGTAGTCCATCTGGAAACATCAATCAAATAAATAAATAAATATTAATGGCAGAAAAAAAACATCTGCTGTGATGATATGTGAGAAATACTCACCTAAGGGAAGATAAGATAATGTTTCATAGTGTTTCTTTCAACACCGCTGCAATGTCAACACCTATTTACTTACCGCATTAGAGCAATGCTTGGGAAGAATGCTGTGCATTAGCACGGTTAATAGCCAATATCAACACTACAGCCAAAGCTAAAAGACATCAATCAGTCTGGTTGCATAACCTTCGCTAGCTACTACCAATTCAGTATGGGTGAGAATTCTGCCATCCTGGCCAAATAGTGCTGTAAGTGCAGTCCTCTGTGGGAGACAGGTTTTTTGTGGGGGTGGAGCTAATGTATCTGGAAGACCTTTTAGCCGGTTATTGAAAACAGGCTTGCTTGTTTAGCATGTCATTAAAAACAGGCAGTGCTCTTTTGTGTTATTCATGAACATTCGAATGGCCAAATTTAATGTTAATCAATTCAAATTATAATAACAGTTTTATTACTTTTTAAATTACTTTTTGTTCTGTTTAATTTATTTTTGCTTGTGTTGCCCAGACATTATTCAAACAGCATAAATACAAATCTGAATACTATGTATTGGTGTGGGGGGAAAAATCCACTAATATATCAAGGCAAATAACCAATGTATAAGCAGACACTGTAGAGTCTTCTAGAAAAGGGTTATTCCAATTAATGTATGCAACGCGTGTCACCGAGCAAATTGAACCCAACACAAATCAATTTCTTGAAAGTGAGGAACGCCCAATGCAAAACAATGAGGCCTGAACCGACATCTTTCTAACAAAAAGCACCATGACCTTGAGCAAATTGAACAATTTGCCTCGAAATGAAAGGAGTAAGGATGTCGAGCAATGAACGTAAGACTGCCACAAGTAATTCCTGAACTGAGCCGGCTAGAATTTGACACTGTGCCACAAATTCGTTCCGAGTCCCTCCGCATGAAAAATTCAGGCCCGGCTGTAACCAGACTCTCCGCGAGCGGTTGCTAAGCCGCAGGCCCACAACACGCGCACACAAAAAAAGACAATGGACAAATTGCGCGCGCATCTGTTGCATTTTAGGCACAAAAACATTGCGATTTAAGTTCCTTACGGGCAAAGGTTTGGCAACGCCGATTTGCACGGTGCCGAAGGCCGCCCCCTTTAGCGCCTGCACCGCGTCGTCCAGGCTGGCGCTCCGCAGGTCGGTGTCGTTGACGAACATCAGACGGTCTCCCGGGAGGAGACGGCCGTCCAGCTCTGCCGCGCCGCCAGGCACCAAGGAGCGGATTACCGTCACCGTCTTCGCTGGGTCCAGCGGGTCCTGTGACAGGTGACACGTTACAGCACTCAATTCGCTGGGCGACACACGCCGCACGGAGACGGGGATCAAAACGACGCAACCAGCATGACAGGCTTCAACAATGGGTAGATATCCATCTATAAGCGGAGCGCGGATCACGTGGCATGCGATGGCTCAATTTACCTAAGACTCTCCTCAGAGCCTTCATAATGAAGGGTTATTTTCACAACCCTGGTAGTTGTATTTAATAATAATGATAATATAGTTTTATTTGATAATAATTATTACATGAATTAAGAGACTCATGAACAAAGGAGAAAACTTTCCACAAAGCAACTGCATGCTTCTGGAAAATTGTGTAAAGTTTCCCATTTGATAGTGTAGAAGGAAGTCATTGGTCATTGTTAAGAACAGTTGGGTTACATTTAGCTCTTACTTAGGCTGACCTGACGTCCTCTTTTTCCCGGATATTTCTTCTTTTTGGGACCGAAAGTATCCGTCCAGGCGGGATTTCTAAATTCCTAAAATGTCTGTTTAGGATTTCCTTGTTCCATAGACCATATATAAACAAATAGCCTAGTATTATGTTCATAACGCCCACCTAACCCTGTCCTCTTTTTTTGAAATCCAATATATAGTCACCCTATCTTACTACTACACATGAAAAAAAGAAATAATTTAAGTCCGCAATTTCTTATCCACACACCTGATAATCTAAGATACTGAAGCCAAGTCCAGCATCCCCCTTTTCCAGCGTGATAGCCTGTATCTCCGTTTCCCACAAGGCCAGAGGAGACCCTGGGGAATCTTCCGTCATGTGCTCTTTCAAAATGTCACTTTCTTCACGGTACACAATGCAGTCTTCCAGTTCTCCTTGTACCTTAAGGACGGGATTATAGACTATGAAAAATCTATTGCACGTACACACAGACACATTCCTGCATCCCCCCCAAACGCACACACACACACACACACACACACACACACACACACACACACACACACACACACACACACACACACACACACATGATAAACACACACACACACACATACACACACACATACATCATAAACACACACACACACACATGCACATATGCATCATAAACACACACACACACACACACACACACACACGCTTGCATGCACACACACATAAACATGCACACCCACATCATAAACACACAGTTCTGCAATGTGACTTTGCCAGTTTCATCAATTTTCCAATTTTGGTTTCATTAGTCATGTGTGTTTTCCTGTGGAATAAAGCAGCTCTTTTTTTCATTTGTTAGCACGTGTTGCATTGCACCTGCTGTGCAGTGTGTGGATTGATGATATCAAAGTTGCTCTGCTCAGAATCATGCTCCCTTACATGATAAATGTTGAAGAGAACCACCCACTCCATTAGACAGAGCCTACATACAGATTTTTTTTAAAAAGATGAGTGAATGAATATGAAAGATATAAGTGCCTTCATTTCAGTATATTTCCTCAATATCTCAAGAAGCAATTCAAGCATTCTCAATAAGAAAAAAGGATAAAAATGTGTCTATACAGCATACAATTGTATTTTGTCAGTGCACTTATGAAGCCACAGCTCTTAGGGAAAATGTACTTCAAAAGAAATGCATCGATACAAAGCAGAGAGCAGTGATTTGGATGGACAGAAATACCTTGGTAGAGGGCTTAGCTTTTGATGCTCTCAATCTGGATTGGTCAACTCTGCTGTCACTCAGCACAGTCTGGGCGGGGCGACAGCATGCCATGTAAACATACACGGGTAGCTCCTTCAGAATGCTCACCACCTCCTTATGCGTCTCTCCAATGAGGGAGATCCCATTGACCTGTGCCAACACAAGGCCGTGAAGCTGCTTTAGCTCACAGGCTAAACACAGAGGGATATGTCATAGATATATCATGTTGGATATGCATATTGAATTAACACTGTATGTGATAATTAGAAAACTCATTTGCATTACAGATATTATTTTAATCATTCAGTTAACTAGATTACATTTATTTGATTACTTTGACTGTAATTCTAACACCCTTGCTCTGGGTTTGTAGTAAAAACAATTGGAACTTCTTTTTGGAATTTTCTGTAAAGTTTGTTATTGTGTACTTTGAAATATACTATATTCTTCACTGTAATTTGCTAAATTCAGTAGAATACATTTCCATACAGCAGATATGCATTTGTAAGGGTCTCTTAATTAATACATGCTGTGAACTGCATCGATACATTTGATATGGAGTGTGGGGGCAGGGTCACACCCAGCCATTGGATGAGGTTGTTGACCCCTCCCACTTTAATATCACTGACATGGGGAGAGAATATAACTAAAAACACATAATAAACCATGGAATAAAGGTGTAGAGAAGGGGGGGGGTGTTGGAAACAGCTGACAACAGAGAAGAGGCGTGTGGCTATTTATGCCTGTAGGGAAATCCGGTGTAGGCGGTGTAAGGTAATCATGCAAGAGGTTGTCTGCAAATTTCCCTCCCAAAACTTTGTTTATTAATAACATTGTTAATGAATGAATTGCTCACCTCAGCAGATGTGTGGAACAGGGTAGGAAGGCTCCTGTGCATAGCCCAGGGCCCTGTTTCCCAAAAGGATCTTAGATAAAGCTCATCTTTAGGCTATTTTCTTTTGTGTTACTTTCATCGTTTGTTTGTTTTTAGTCATTTGTTTTTTTTCTTTCTCCCTCAATTTTAATTTTACTCATAAAATTAATAAAGCACAAACACAAAAGACTCTAAGGCAGGGGTGGGCAACTCCAGTCCTGGGGGGCCGCTGTGTATGCAGGTTTTTGCTGCCACCAGTTACCCTGGCTCAATAAGCTAGTTAGTGACATACACCAACATCCATTTACTCGTAAATTAGACCATGATAAAACGCTACAATACACGCATACAGGCACAGGAACATTCATCAGCTTCTGTTCATATCGCGGAATGTAGCTAAAATATGACATTATGTAAATGATTGGGCTAATTAAATAACTGGTAACTGGTGGAAGCAAAAACCTGCACACACACCGGCCCACGAGGCCTGGAGTTACCCATTCCTGGTCTAAGATGACCTTAACTCTAAGATGCTTTTGGGAAACTGGGCCAGGTGAATGCCACATATTGGTGGTGTTTGTTGTTCCCTTAATGGAAATGCACTTTAAGATCCTGAGATGAGACGCACTACATAAATGCAATTACTTACTGATATTAATGAACCTGGGCATTCATTTTTTGAAATCTTCATTCAGCCACATGATATAGTATATATGTATATATGTATGCTTTCTTTGTAAAAATGCACATACAGGAAAATATAGAGCTTAATTTTGACGTAAAGTATGTCGTTTGTGAACACAAAAACGCTGGAGTTGCGCAGGATATCTGGTCATTATGGGTACTTAAAGTTGTACTGCTGATTGGCGAAAATGTAGATGTCATGTTAATTACGCAATAAACACCAATACCAAAGTCCTCCTCTAGTGGGCAGTATTAGAGTTTCCACTGCAATATTTGAGATTATCAGATCTACAATATCAACACTCTTCTACCATGAGATATTTTTTTCATATTCATATTTCACAGTCCATACACAAGTCCCCTTATTGCAAACCTGCAAACAGACCCCTCACCACAGTGACAACAATGCCACGTCATCCATTTTGCGTATGTATTTTTGAGTGCCACGCTTGCCCATCTGCTGTGTGCTGTGTCTACCTCAAGCAGCTGATCCCCAGCGAGGATTCTCCCGCTCCGTCCGACAGGCCCCTCGGGCAGAACGGAGCAGACGTAGTGGTGGCCCGTTTGGCCGGCTCTGGCCTCCAAACTGATGCCCAGGCCACTGCATTCGCTGAACTTCTCAACCTGGACGACCTGGGGGCACGGGGGGGGGGGGGGGGGGGGGGTCACACACACACGGGGGGGGTCACTGATTAACGCCATTCACACCAGGCCTTTCCCCCTTATGCTACAGAACGACTGAGCTGCTGCCAGGAATCAGGCCAGCAAGCTGAAATTTCCCCTGTGACCATGTGGAATTATTCAGCTGGCTGAGGATGGATACTTTCAAGTTACAGGTATAAAACCAACACAAAAACACCATTACTAAAAAGGAATAAACATATTCAAATGTATTCTGCATTATATACGTGTAAAATTTACACTGCATGACAAATTGTATGGTAGTTTGTAACTAATACATTCAAATGAAACAATAACAATGTAATTACTTAAGGAATATTTTATTTTTTGCCAATAAAAAATGAGAAATTTATTAAAAATGTATTAAAATGAGTGACAGAAGCGGTGCGCTCTTTTTCATACCACAATTTCATTACTGAGGCCAAGTGTGTTCTCCCATTTCTTCTTCAACTTCTCCTCTTCAGCCTCAGTCAACTTGGGTCCTTAAAAATGTAATTTATATTAAAACAAACAAACCAAAATAAAAATTCACCCCAAATAATCCACCCGCACTGTCAGTTGTGGAAGCTGACGACAAACCCCGTTTCAGAACCCGTCCATAACTCCATATAAACCCAGGCCAATTTATACTTCAAAATTTACCGCGTCACCTACAGTTCTGAACATACAAGTGAAACAAAATGTTCCCTCTGAACATAGCAAATGCACCCACAGGACGTTTAAATAGTCATTCCTTCACAGTGCAGTAAATCAAAACTGGTGTTGTATAGGGATGGGTATCGAGAACCGGTGTGAAACTGTTACCGGCTCCTGATTGGTCAGGACCGAAATACCGATAAGCTCCTGGACAAACGGTGCTGCTATCGATATTTGAATGTAATGCACTTTAATTCATTCTAACATAGCTGGCAGCCATTTTCAAATTACAGTAAAATATATGTTTCTACTCGGGTCCTAACGATGACGAGTTTTAAAAAAAAATCTAATGATGAGGAGTTGTACGCGTCAGGCAATTACGTTCGTTGTCTGTTTACGTTCTGTGCACTCCAGTCATGTGGCACTAATGGCAGGCAGGTTAAGACGTTCAAAAGTGTGGGCCCACTTTACCAAAGCGAACGTAAACACAGCAAAATGCAATTTACTTAAAAGAAACAAGGCTTGGAGCAACAACGCATTCTCTATGGAGCAATAGATCGTTGTCCAGTGCTGTTACTATGTTATAATAACGCTGGTAATCTAGCAACATCAGCATTAGTTTACCACCCAAGCCCAACCCATTCACCACCCAAGCCCAACCCATTCTCCACCCAACCCCAACCCATTCACCACCCAAGCCCAACCCATTCACCACCCAACCCCAACCCATTCACCACCCAAGCCCAACCCATTCACCACCCAACCCCAACCCATTCACCACCCAAGCCCAACCCATTCACCACCAAACCCCAACCCATTCTCCACCCAACCCCAACCCATTCACCACCCAAGCCCAACCCATTCTCCACCCAACCCCAACCCATTCACCACCCAACCCCAACCCATTCATCACCCAAGCCCAACCCATTCACCACCCAACCCCAACCCATTCACCACCCAAGCCCAACCCATTCACCACCCAAGCCCAACCCATTCTCCACCCAACCCCAACCCATTCACCACCCAAGCCCAACCCATTCACCACCCAACCCCAACCCATTCACCACCCAAGCCCAACCCATTCACCACCCAACCCCAACCCATTCACCACCCAAGCCCAACCCATTCACCACCAAACCCCAACCCATTCTCCACCCAACCCCAACCCATTCACCACCCAAGCCCAACCCATTCTCCACCCAACCCCAACCCATTCACCACCCAACCCCAACCCATTCATCACCCAAGCCCAACCCATTCACCACCCAACCCCAACCCATTCACCACCCAAGCCCAACCCATTCACCACCCAAGCCCAACCCATTCTCCACCCAACCCCAACCCATTCACCACCCAAGCCCAACCCATTCACCACCCAACCCCAACCCATTCACCACCCAACCCCAACCCATTCATCACCCAACCCCAACCCATTCACCACCCAACCCCAACCCATTCACCACCCAACCCCAACCCATTCACCACCCAACCCCAACCCATTCACCACCCAACCCCAACCCATTCACCACCCAAGCCCAACCCATTCACCACCCAACCCCAACCCATTCACCACCCAAGCCCAACCCATTCACCACCCAACCCCAACCCATTCACCACCCAACCCCAACCCATTCACCACCCAAGCCCAACCCATTCACCACCCAAGCCCAACCCATTCACCACCCAAGCCCTACCCATTCACCACCCAACCCCAACCCATTCACCACCCAAGCCCAACCCATTCACCACCAAACCCCAACCCATTCACCACCCAACCCCAACCCATTCACCACCCAAGCCCAACCCATTCACCACCCAAGCCCAACCCATTCACCACCCAACCCCAACCCATTCACCACCCAACCCCAACCCATTCACCACCCAAGCCCAACCCATTCACCACCCAACCCCAACCCATTCATCACCCAACCCCAACCCATTCATCACCCAACCCCAACCCATTCACCACCCAACCACAACCCATTCACCACCCAAGCCCAACCCATTCTCCACCCAACCCCAACCCATTCACCACCCAACCCCAACCCATTCACCACCCATTCACCACCCAACCCCAACCCATTCACCACCCAACCCCAACCCATTCACCACCCAAGCCCAACCCATTCATCACCCAACCCCAACCCATTCACCACCCAACCCCAACCCATTCACCACCCAAGCCCAACCCATTCTCCACCCAACCCCAACCCATTCACCACCCAACCCCAACCCATTCACCACCCAACCCCAACCCATTCACCACCCAACCCCAACCCATTCACCACCCAACCCCAACCCATTCACCACCCAACCCCAACCCATTCACCACCCAAGCCCAACCCATTCATCACCCAACCCCAACCCATTCACCACCCAACCCCAACCCATTCTCCACCCAACCCCAACCCATTCACCACCCAACCCCAACCCATTCACCACCCAAGCCCAACCCATTCACCACCCAAGCCCAACCCATTCACCACCTAAGCCCTACCCATTCACCACCCAACCCCAACCCATTCACCACCCAACCCCAACCCATTCACCACCCAACCCCAACCCATTCACCACCCAAGCCCAACCCATTCACCACCCAAGCCCTACCCATTCACCACCCAACCCCAACCCATTCACCACCCAACCCCAACCCATTCACCACCCAAGCCCTACCCATTCACCACCCAACCCCAACCCATTCACCACCCAACCACAACCCATTCACCACCCAAGCCCAACCCATTCTCCACCCAACCCCAACCCATTCACCACCCAACCCCAACCCATTCACCACCCAACCCCAACCCATTCACCACCCAACCCCAACCCATTCACCACCCAAGCCCAACCCATTCATCACCCAACCCCAACCCATTCACCACCCAACCCCAACCCATTCACCACCCAAGCCCAACCCATTCTCCACCCAACCCCAACCCATTCACCACCCAACCCCAACCCATTCACCACCCAACCCCAACCCATTCACCACCCAACCCCAACCCATTCACCACCCAACCCCAACCCATTCACCACCCAACCCCAACCCATTCACCACCCAAGCCCAACCCATTCATCACCCAACCCCAACCCATTCACCACCCAACCCCAACCCATTCTCCACCCAACCCCAACCCATTCACCACCCAACCCCAACCCATTCACCACCCAAGCCCAACCCATTCACCACCCAAGCCCAACCCATTCACCACCCAAGCCCTACCCATTCACCACCCAACCCCAACCCATTCACCACCCAACCCCAACCCATTCACCACCCAACCCCAACCCATTCACCACCCAAGCCCAACCCATTCACCACCCAAGCCCTACCCATTCACCACCCAACCCCAACCCATTCACCACCCAACCCCAACCCATTCACCACCCAAGCCCTACCCATTCACCACCCAACCCCAACCCATTCACCACCCAAGCCCAACCCATTCACCACCGCTGTATTATTTATTATGTATAACTATTATTCTGTATTTCTATAGTTCTTCGGTAATCTATAATCTTGTTCATTTAAGTTTATTGTATTTGTAGTGAGCCAGCAACAAAACAAACTACCAGACATTTATTTATAGCAATTGGTCCCCTCATTATATATTCTCAGGAAACTATGAGGAAACAATTTCATAAATTTTTATCAAAACAACTGTAGTTATTTCTGCTAAAAGTAATAATAAAATAACTTAATTCTTTTCACATTTCTTTTTTTCAATGAAATTATGGAGAGAATTAAGTTATTTTAAATGAAATTATGGAGAGAATTCAGTATTGGTATCGATAAGCAGTACCGGCACCGGTACCGATAAAATCCTAACGATACCCATCCCTACTGGTGTATATACTGTATATAGAATATACTATATGACTATTGACAGTAAATCAGATATTCAAATCTCCATTTTACATTCCTCCACATTCCTGTACATAAAATCAAATTTTAGTGCAGTTCTGCACAATCACCTTACATTGCTACAATTTATTTGTGTTCCAACTTTGTGATACTTTCTCACAAATGATTCAACGGAGTGTTGACAACAAATTGAGTAAAGCCAATCCCCTCCTGTTAAAAAGGCACACATATTTGACACACACACACACACACACACACACACACACACACACACACACACACACACACACACACACACACATATATACAGTAATTTAGCTTTGATGTGCATGCTCATGTACGGGGTTTGATGTGCATGCTCATGTACGGGGTTTGATGTGCATGCTCATGTACGGGGTTTGATGTGCATGCTCATGTACGGGGTTTGATGTGCATGCTCATGTATGGGGTTTGATGCAGCGATGATGATGAAGAGGCTCCCCTTCACTTGTCACTGAATTTCTAACAAGCAACTCTTCACTTCCTTGCACTGAAGTCAAGCAGGGCCTTGATGACTCTGTTCATTAGATCACTGATTCCGAGTCGGCCATGCTCCTGCTCGAGGTCTGTGGTTTATTGTTTATATGCTGCTGGGTCCTGTTCTGATCGTGCAAAGAGCAAGCGCAGCCCAACGCGAGCGCAGATCGGTATGTCGGACCAGCACCAGCGCTGGGTGGATGGGTCGGGGAAAGAGCCACGCCTTCAACCCGCACTCATTGTAAACCCCGCCCCTTACTCTCTGACCTGCGTGTATTCGCATAGTTAAAATACGGAAAGCCGATTCAGACACGCGTCTTTTCAGATACACGTCCGTGGTAGCGCTTGTGCTAGCATTTACGCGGTCAGAAAAAGGGTTGGGGAAAGACTGGTCCCTCGGCAGAGCCACGCCTTCAACCCATACTTGCGGCAAACCCCGCCCCTCATTCACTGTGTATTTGCATAGTTAAAATACAGAAAGCGTCTGTGGCAGTAGTGCTTGTGCTAGCATCTACAGTATGTCGTGAGAATGGGGCCCACACCCTTGTGGGTGATTACAACTGAACTGGCAGTTCCTGGATTCTGTACCTCGTACGGTGTCCATTTTCATCATGTGGACGGGGAGGCCCTTCCTGTCTGGCGGCGGCTGGTCCCGATGCACCGTCACTGGGGCCGATAACGTCGGCGGCCCACCTGGCTGGAAGCCCCAGTGCAGAAGCTCCAGGGAGACGGACTGCCCGGTGTTTTTCAGGAACTGCACCGCCTCCTCGTTGCTGTAGCCCTGGATGTTCGTGCCATCCACCTGCGGGGGTGAATATGCACGTGTACATACACACACATACACGCACACATGCACAAACACACACACACAAACACGCACACACGCGCAAACACATGTATACACACACACGTACGTGCCGCACACACACACATGTATACACACACACGTACGTGCCGCACACACACACATGTATACACATACGTATACACATACATACGTGCACGAACACACATGCCACACACACAGACAAAAACGCACCCATCCACATGCGCAGACCCCCGCACATACCCATGTGGGCATCACAAAGGCAGGCACCGATACACACCCATGTAAGAACACAAAAATGCACACACACACACACACACACACACAGGCACGTGCACACACACACACACACACACACACACACACAATAATTATAAACGATAACCCTAAAATAGAGAGTCATGTTAATCTAAATAAAAATAAAACCATTATTGTAACATTATGAAAGGAATGGGTAGGATCTTCTGTCAGATGAACGATAACCTTAAAACAATATCAAAAACAACATAATTGTAAAAAAGGGATATCAGTGTATATTAGCATAGTTTGTTTGATACAAGCTTGTTATGAGCGTTTGCAATGGCCTGTCAGATTATATAGGGTAAAATAGTCAAAACATAACCATCTCAGACTTGCGTATGAGCTAACTTGGTTAATATTCCAAACGAGCAGGAAATTATTCTCCAGTTTTTAATTAGGCTTGAGTGGGTCAACAATTGAAATGTTAAACCTTGTCAGAACCACTGATTCTAATTATCTCAATGTAATGCGTATAATTAATGCTTCTGAAAAAATAATCAAATGAATCATCAAATCTGCAATTATCTAATGCCATTCTCTCGCTCTCTCACTCACTCATGAACCCTCTGGATTTCCCCCCCCCCCCACAAATTATCCACAGTGAGATAATCATTTACAATTGAGTGCCGGGACATTCAGAGAAATTAATACAACTTTGTATGGAAATCAAATCTATGAATTCAACAGTGAGTGAGCATAGGGTACAGTAGAATGCAACATTTTAGATTCTGTGAAAAAATAAATAAATGCTCACGGCTATGATCTGGTCACCAACATGGATACGGCCGTCCAGTTCAACAGCACTATCCTTTATTATGCTTTTCACAAAGATTCCGGAAGGTTCTGTATCGAGAAGCACACACCATTAGGGGGTAAATGACACTCATGCTATAACCCTGTCATATGCATATTCACAGACTTAATTTATTGTAATCTTCATGAACGCCTGTGCTCAATATAAGGGTACCTGCACAGTGCAGGGGGTATTGCACGAAGCAGTACTACTGAGTTAACTGGGTAACTGCGCAAAGTAAGCTGAGTAAAACCCAGAACTCTCCTAAATCTGGAACATGGACTAACGTAAAAAGAGCTGTTCCGGGTATTACGCAGTGCAGTTCTGCAGCTAACTCAGTAATCCTGCTTTGTACTCCCCGGACGTACTACTACTACCACTACTTCCAATAATAATAATAATAATAATAATAATAAAAGAAGATATATTAGATATTTAGGCATTTATAGGCATAGGTTTCTTTCGTCTGACATAAGGAAAAGAAATGGACAGCTTTACCAGAGGTTTTGTCACCAATATAACCGGCGATCGTGATCCCTAATCCTTGAGCATTTTTGGTGAGCTCCACGCCAAATGCTTCCTTCTCTTCATCTCCGCAACCCTACAATGAGAATCAGGAAATGGTGGGCTGGCTTGGGCTGAGGCAGCACTAGTAGGGAGCTGGCCAGCCACTCTGCATTCTCCTGATTCCACATGCAGACACACCATTCCACAAGGAGGTACCAATGACACCCTGTCAACTGTACAGCGTTCCAGTACAGTGGGATCATTTCACTCCAGAATCTTCCACTTATGACAAAAAGACACTTAACAGTGTTTTTTTTTTACAAAACTCTCTATGTCTTTGCTGAGAAATTAATACACCATGAATTATTTGTATTAGTCCATTGGCCTAGCTTTCAATGTCAGGATACCATACCCTTGCCAAATACCAAATCTCTTAAAAATAGCCCCGGCCTATTCATCAAATAAAACTGGATATTAATGAAAAACCAAATATGCTGTACGACAACAGAAGGTCTATGTGGTAATTAGCTGAGGACCTTCATTTTGCAGTCACTTCACATGAGTTATGAAATATTAAAAACCAGGCTTTGCAACATCACCTGTGGCTTGGTGTCCAGGGCCACAGTCGGAATGGGGCTGGGGGTCTCGTCCGGGATTCCTCTGCAGATGACCAGCTTGACCCTGTTTCCGCACAGCTGCAGCACCTGGGCCACCTGTTCACTGCTCATCCCTGATACCTCGGTGTCCCCGATCTTTAGGATGTGGTCCCCACTGCACAGCCTACCATCCTGGAGGGGACACATTGCACCACCGTCACCATCGTAAATTTGCCAACAATCCCATAGCCCCCTCTCGCCTCACCCCGCACAATTGTTTATAATCGGTTTCTTGTATAAACATCCATTGCTCACTCTTTTGTAAGCATATTCAATGTTCTCATCCAGCTCTACATACTGTACATCTCTCAAACGTTAACAGCTAAAGAAATGAACGCAGCTCTCCATCCGAGTAAACCCAAATGTTGTGCTGTTACGTGATAAAATATAGGAACTTTCTGTTGTGTTCCTGAGAATTACATTTTTGGTGATGTGAGTTTTTTTATTATCTAACTATAGGACTGGACCCATTTTAGATCTCTCTCCCAGATCTGAGGGCTCATATAGTTTAATAAACCTGCTGGACCGGAAGGTGATCAGCAGAGCTGTTGCATTTCAAAGCAGCATTAACAGAGGAAAGAGAGTCACTTTGAGTAAAATGAGAAAAGGGCCGTGCAGGGGATCCTAATAAAGGGAGATATTCAGTGACCTGTCGCTCACTGGAAGGGGTACAGTTCAATTGAATTAATCAACTGTGGAATAAAGAAAAGCAAGACCTTAATATGGGCCACATTTCCTTTATTACTTTATTACCCATATAGGGAATTAAAAGTACGGACCGCCAATGTGCTTTGGCAAAAAAAAATCCCTGTCTTGCCAGAAGGTTGTCTTTCTCCCTCATGATTGGACGAAAAGTACAATGAGAGTCTTGATTTTACAAAACCAGCTCCCTGGCAACACCAGGTTAAAAACAGTATTCATACTTTGGATTTGGATGTGGGATCGTGGGTAGGCAATTCTTTAAAGTTGCGGGAAGGGATTTCTCTGCGTACCTTATCGGCTATTCCCCCGGGCAGGATGCTTTTCACCACAACCCCGCTTGGCTTCTTCCCCACGATGCCGAACCCCAGGCTGGTACCATTGTTATTTAACTCTATGACCTCCATCTTCTCTCTGTGGTTCTGCAGAAGGTCAGGGCCAAGTCAAGCGTGATAACAATAGATACACCTTTATCTGTGACTTACGTCATTACGAGGAGAGGTTTTACCACCAGGGATCTTTTAAAAAGGAAGGGAAATGGCACCGGCGGTGTCCTGTGAACCGTACTGTAGCTACATTGTTCATGACGGCTGTACGTGAGGAGATGTACTTCGCAGGACGACCATTGTCAGGTTTAATTTCATTTCATTACCGTAAACACAGGAAACAAACTTCCATTGCTTTCACAAACTGAAAAGTGTCCGTAATGTTCCATTAGGATTGTTCAATGAATTAATTGACTTTCAGTTCATATCCTGAATTCACTGAATTGAAATGGAGCTAATGTAATCCATATCTGATCCAGGTGGATCACAGTGCTGTCTTTTCTAAGGTCAAAGGGAATTTTCTTTATTTCTTTCCTTTGAAAGCTCGCGAGCTAAAGCAGCATGTCAGCTTTACAAATTAAATGAGAAAAATGTAAACATCAAAATCATTATGCTTTTACATCGGGATTTGTAATTTGGTTCTTAGTTACCATTGATATCTTATATTAGTGCTTTAGTGACGTTGCATGTATACTTGCTTGTCTGGAAATGTTTTTACAATGGGATTTTCTCTGGATAAGAGCTAGACAAATTAATGTAATGTAATGAAATGACATATAATTACAATTTGAGCTTGGAACTGCTAGTGAAATTAGATGAAGATAATGCAGTGCAACAGGATGTGCTTTGTTAGTGAACGTAGGTGCAGAAAGCCAAAGGGGCGTCACCGTGGTTTGACATGGCGGCAGGCTATTGGCTGAGAACTGCTTGACAGACACCACGGGGCTGTCCAGCTCTGGGATTGGGCCTCTGGCCACGGTAAGCTGGACCCTTTCCGGTGCGTTCTGCAGCATGTCCACAGCCTGCTGTAAAGAGACGGTATGATCCAGTGGCCACCCATCGATGGCCAAGATCTGATCGGCCTCCTTCAGACTCCTGTCCCTGTGAACCACGAAGAAAAAGACGTTTTTGTAGCAGGGATCTTTCAGGCAACGCTGGTTCTCCTCACATCGGTCAGATTGCTTAGTGTTCTAGGAACTACGTTATCTACTTCATCGACTGCTTTTTTGTGACTGCTTTTCCTGTTTTCATCAATGAGAGCTTGCAGATTTTTACAGTTCGCATATTTTTTTTACAGCGTAGTAATTCTTCATGACTATCCATTTTGCATGTCCAGAAGTTCCATTCCAACCCTGAAACTGTCTACCATTCCACAGCTATAAAATTAAATTCTAGGAGGTTGTAAATGGTCAGTAACTTCTGCTTTCGTTTTCTGTGTCATTGCACTTTAGTTATTCTAGCTGCCAATTATTGGCAACAGAACATTAACCAGTTTTTTAGAATGTTTTTCAAAATTCAGCGTTCTAGAGCGTTGCTTTCATTACCAGCAGTGATTGTTACATCAGCATTACAATGTCCAGGTAGAATGTCCATACACATATTCGTCATCTTAACATCTTAAAGGGTTAAAAATATGTATTAAGCATTTGTATAAATACCAAATACCATAATGTAATGGGTCTGGGTGAATCCATCTGTGAGTCCTTATTTTCTTTGCAACTGGCCTAATGGCTTGTGTCTGGTCTTTGTAATGCAGTGTCAATATTCAAGAGCAGTACAATTATATCTAAAGAAATCTCTCTGAGTGCAGTCCGACAGTGTAACGGTGACTCTCTGTGAGGAGACTTCAGGATGTTCCCATATCCTCTGATATGTTTTGAAAGCATGCTGGCCTTTGCCAACCGCTTTAATGTGCAGCTGTTTGAAATTCATCTATATGCTAATGCCACGATGCTCTTATAAGAGTAATGTAGTCAAACATTTTGTAATAAGGATGCGTATTTTGATCAATGTGACATTCCGATATGATTTGGTTTGCAAATATAATAGTGGAATAATCTAAGTCTATTTTCCCCGCCCCGACGGTACAGAACTCCAGTACTTCCAGAATGTTGATAAGAAACAATTACATTTTTTTTAATTTTCCATTGATTTTAGTACTGAATTTTACTCTGAATAATAGGCTAGTGACCTCAGGCTTACATATTCAAATAATCGAATGATCTGCCTCATCACTGTTATATTTGCGCATTATGTTGTTGGAAATACAATGAAACAGGCCAGTTTTGCAAGGCCCTAAACAGGTGACACGGGAAAGTGTTTCTCTGTGCCCAACCATGTACATCCTGCTGACCTCCATGAGACATTTTATATGAAAACACACACACGGGCTGCTGGGTAGCTCGCTCGGTAAAAGCATCGCTTGCAACGCACGAGTGAGCGCCATCATTTTGGATCGAATGCCAGTGCAAGGGTGGCTCGCAATTATCTTCGCGCATACTCAAAGGATATAGGGGAGGGCGCCCCCTGTTGGCCGTATAGGCGCACGCGGCTTGCTCTCTGCGCATGCGTATGACTGCGGTGTGAAAAGAAGCAGCTGGCTGGCACCGCGTGTTTGGGAGGAGAACTGCGAGTTGTCTTCACTCTCCCGAGCCGGCAGCGGTGGGTGTATATGAGGACACTTGTACATAGTTTGCGACATAATTGGACATTCCAAATTTCGTTGGGATTGGAGATACCAAATTTAAAAAAAGTACATTAAAACACACACACACATACTGTAGGTATACTGCATATAACATATAAGACCACAACTCCACAAGCACTAGAAATTTGAATAATGTGCTGGATAATAAATAAACAGGACTAAATGCCAAGAAGCAAATGCATAATTGAGCTTCCATCTAAATGCCCGTTCTCATTACAGGGATTGCTTACCAATGCATGAAGCTGCCCGGCAGTATCTCCTGAACAAATATGCCCGTTTCCTCACCGTTTTCGCTCATCACAGACGCCAAACTGAAGCCGAGCTCACCAGAGACCGGCGTCAGGAGCTCAACTTGTGTCACGTAGCGACCCTGTATACAGAACAGGGAAATATTGACGGAAAAATACAGTTTTGTTACCTTTTACCGCACGGCGCAAATGCAATTGCAATCTCTCCCTACTGCATAATCTCCCAGGGACAATCATGCATAATTTTCCTCACTGGAAAAAGTATTGTTGCAAAGATGTTTTTTTAAATATTTTTTTTATTCTGGGTGGTGAATCAACTAGGCCTACTAGTCTATACGCGGCACTATACGCTACATTGAGCCTCTTTAGAACAAAAACAAGCGAGCGAGCAAGCGAGTAAACAAGCGGCCCACAGACTCCCAGGAAAAGCACACTTTCAGCATGTTTTTGGCGGCGTCGAGGCGACGCTCCGCCACACACCTGAGCCGTAGCCTGAAG
The DNA here is from genome assembly GCA_029718625.1 of Synaphobranchus kaupii. Classification (NCBI taxonomy): domain Eukaryota; kingdom Metazoa; phylum Chordata; class Actinopteri; order Anguilliformes; family Synaphobranchidae; genus Synaphobranchus; species Synaphobranchus kaupii. Next base: position 24,853,052 of record CM056395.1, on the reverse strand, counting down.
GACGAGCTGGAGGGGGCCGGCTGTCAGGGTCGCTGCTGGAGGCCCACGCAGCAGGGGAGCTCAGGAGCGCCTTGCAGCCGCTGCTCTTCAGAGCCGACTCGTATGAGTCACCGCGAGGCAGGACTCGCAGGGCGGACGGCGTAGTCTGAGACAGGCCGCTGCTCACATCTGATGACACTCGTTCTGTCTTCCCCTGTGTAAAAAAAACATATTTTAACATGTGCTCTAAACAGTTTACACGGATTACATTTTTTATTTTTTTTTATTTTTTTACATATAATCCATTGATACAGCTTGATATTTTACTGAAATACTTTTCAGTACTGAAATGTGTAAACACGTAGCTCAGGGGTACAACACCTTGCCTCTGAGTTACCTAGCCTCGCCACCGTACTACACTGCCAGTGCCACGCCTGTTTATGTGACCGTACCTGCCTTCAGTACGAATTAGTAATGGTTAAAGGGGTATCACTGCAAAGGAATGCCGTCTTATAGCTCTTTTGAAAACAAGAACCATGAAAGTTGTGGTCCATGAGTGATCCTGCCGCTTGTGACTGCCTTTCACGTGGGCATTGTTGGTCAAACCGGGTAAGCAGATTAACATTCCGGTTTGGCTCTTGCGCATTTAAAGAATCGCGTCTCTCCCACCTCACGCGCAGCACAGTCGACACAGTTTGCGGAGAGCAGTCCGTTGCTATAGTAACTCCCAGACAGGGTTCAGAAAACTAGACTTGCCGAACCCACCACTCTCAAAAAGAAACAAAACCCCAAACTGCACCTTTGTTCGTGATAGCTCTGGCTTAAATTAGTCAGCAAGCGGTTTTGAATCGCCTTGAGTAAGCTCAGTCTTACTCACTGACGGTTGGAATTCAAAAATGTCTATGTCCTTTTTTTGTTCTGTCCAGAGTTTACTTCAAACATTATTTTATTTTTGTATTCCGGAAACAGCAGAGGGAGCTTTCTCAGTGCTCAAAAAAGATCAAGAACGATTTATGCAAACTTGAAAAACTATGACGTTATGTGGTAATGTACTGGAAAAATTTAATACTTGAAGAACGCCTGAATTTACCACCTTAATAAAGGCAAACAATATAATTATTCAATCTAAAATAGCGCTACCACGTTTCGCTCATATTTTCATTTAATAATCCCACAACATAAAAGCAATTTAACGGTGAGTGTCTTTATTGATACAACGGCTCATCTCATCTTATTAACACCTGCTTCCTGTTTGACTTCTCCTAATTTTCCTTAATTCACAAAATCCCAAAATGCCCTATGGAAAATCCCATCCCATCCCAGCAGCATCCACGGGCATCCTGTCAGCAGAGCACAATCCCAGCATGCTCTGCTGAAGCCAGGCCCTTCTACTATTCACCATGCAGCCCACCAGCTAAACCATTCAGCTAACTCTCCAAACTGGGGGTTTCAGGTGTATCGCTGATGGGTGTGTGCACTTGAGGTCCACAGCCACAGTGAACAGAATGAAAGGATTCAAACACAGCTGCATATTCCTATAAGCTCATTTATTATCAATATCGACTATATAAGCCACAGCAATATAGCTATCGCTGATGATCACACAGGAGAAGGCTTTTCCGTTACCTATGAGAGCTGAGGTATGCAGTGGGGAGTAACGTTAGGCTGTCCTCCATCTACGCTATGTGAACTCTGACCCCACTACAGTAGTGTCAGTGACTATAGCAAGATGCTCATACATACAGTATGCATATAATAACCAAACCTACTTAACGGGGCATTCCATAAACATGAGTGTTGCACAGGTACAATACAGACCACCTGTGTGTAGTGCGGCAGGGTCTACGCCTGGGGGAGTCACACGTTAACCCACGCTAAGTGATGGGAAGGCCAGGTATTCGTGGGCTGATGGATCTCCTGGCAAAAGTCGGCACCAGCGAGGTGTGAACCCTATTTCAGACCATGAATTACATCACGTCCATATATTTTTCTTTAGTTTTAGTTTAGATTATGTCTTAAGAGTCTGGTATCTAAACTGACTAGCTAGGTAGTAAATTATAAATGATTTAATTGTCTAATTGGATATGTGCTGATCGGCAAAATAAATTACTTGGATTATTTAACGATTTCTTTTGTCTACGCACTTTATTTTTATTTATGAAAAATGGAGCTTCAATACAATTGTGTTTTACCAGACACACATACTATATGTACTACACAGCTATTCATTGTATCATGACACACACACACACACACACACACACACACAGTTCACCGCTTTCTAATGGTGTGTTTAGACTGACATTACACGTATTTGATTAGAGCCCATTTAAAGACTGGTGCCAGGACTTCCTCCACACACTCACCTTGGCCTGGAGTAAATGGCCAGCCGTCTGCATGGTGAGGATCCGGTGGAAGACTGGGCTTTGGAGAACCGTCTTCAGCGCTCTGAGCTTCACCTCCGTCGGAACCTCCCCCCTGCCTTTCAGCTTGGCTTGGAGACGCTCCACTGCCTGCAAGGCATGCTGGGTATCTGAAACAGTCAGGAAAGTCGGTAATTCGGGGGGGGGGGGGGGGGGGGGATTCATATTTCAGTTAGTAAAGTGAATTGAACTCAAATGAACTCATCGTAGATATTCACATGGTGACTCTCTGATATAGTTACAGATAACTTAGTGAATTAATTAATTTCATCATTTATTAAATTTACTGTCATTTAGTAACATTGTTGAGCTGTTGTTGACTGTTCAGTACATCATCATTTTGACAAGAGGATGAACAGGTCCCCATTGGCAGCTATTATTCTAGCGGTTGCTTCAGGCGTAGTGACAGGCTGCTGTCCCACTGTGTCACTACTTCCTTGAAGGTTAGGTGTCCTTTAAACTGGCCGAATGGTTGCTTGTATACTTGGGTCTTATACATATAGTATATTCTGGTCTTAATACCAATATCTACTGAGCGCATGATGATAAAGCCATGATGATGAAGTCCTTAATCATCATCATCACCATCTTCATCATCACCATGATGATGAAGTACTTAATCATCAAGATCATCATCATCATCATCAAGAATAGCACTACAGGAGGTACTATTATTATTATTATTATTACTATTGTAGTTGTAGTCACATTTTACCAATATTAAATTACTTTCTTCTTTTGTGACCCAAATGATGTTTTGAATATTAACATATGTGAACACGTACAGTATGCACACGAGCATATGCTTATTAACATGTATGGAGTACAAAGCCACTTCTAAATCTAGTCTAAACCAGCCTCTTATGGCTGTCATCTTGGAATCCTTTCATGCTGGGTTTTAACTGGTTTTATTGGATTGAGAATGGTCAAAGCCATTTGCCTGCACACATAAGACCCAGCCCTCAAAAGTGATTAGTGCATAATTGCAGCAGTTAAAATACTTCTGCTGACAGCCATCTTGGAGGTAATGTTTACTTAAAGGTGGTTTATGAAGCCCCCTGGTGAAGACATGCACGGTGTAAACACACATAGCCTATACTTTCCAATTTGCTACAATCAACTCAACTCTTTTTTATTACAGTTGGCTTAGCGGAAGTGTGTGGTGACTGTGTAAAACCAGAAATTCAATTATTTCTAACTTTTCCCCCCTCTAGACAGCCTCTTCTTAGAGCAGGGACTGTATATAATCCATTAATGTATGCTACGCGGCAGAACCTTTGCTTTGTTGTTCAAATGTATTCCTTCCATCAGCGGTTTTCAGGAAAGGCAGCGATCTTGAGTCTTAAGAGCAAATTTCCTGCTGCCAATACCAACCTTGCTCCCCAAGGCAACTGGCCTGGGAACCTATACATTTACAACCTCTGATATTCTGATATCGATTCAGTTATGTTGAATATTTCCCCGCCTGACCGACAAAATATACTAGGCGAAACAAGGCAAGTAAAGATGAAATGCTTTGTACAGCCTTCTGGAAGCTAACACGTCATCACGATAAGGCATTTGTAATGACAAAAACCTGATGCAGTACCGTGCCTGAACATTACCAACGTGCTGATTATTGATTTCTGTTTCTCGTAACACAGCAGTGTGCAAAAAGTAAGCATTCATAACGAAAACTGAAATACTGTATCCCGCTTTGATTTTACTGTGGGTGACTGCATTGCTTTCCTGGAATTAATGCGGTTTCTTTCCAGGAAACTCCATCAACTAAAAACAACAACAACAAAAACTGAGGTATAACAAAGCATTGAATTACTTGATATTCAGCAGAAACTTACTTATTTTTTCCATTATTTTGTTTTTCCTTCTAAGTAGAGACCTGCTGTGCTGTCAGCTCATCTGAGATGTCCGTTTGCTCAGACCTAAAAAAAAAAATATATATAGCTATATAAAGAGCATCGCTGTCTGCTTCCCCGAATATGCACACCGAGATCACCTTAAAGAGCTAAAGAAAGAAGGAATATGAAAAAAAATATATATTTTTTTACAAGACAAAATATAAGTGAATGTGAACATTACAAGGACAGCAAAATTATAATAATTATTTAAACAGATTGTTGATTATTAAACAATTAAGTTTTAAGACAGAATCATGAGAATGCAAACAAATAGGTGATTTTGTGCGAAAAAGTTTAATTGAAATTGATTAACCAGACGCCCATTGTTTATAGGCACGCAGACCTCCTCTTGAATCGCTTGGAAGACGGGTTTTCAGTTCCACATCACAGGCTTCGTTTAAATGTAACGGCACTTTTCAGTCAACGGTCTAATATTCGAGACACGCTACATTCAAGTTTTTTCATTGCATTTCGACCATTGGGGGGGAAACAGACTGGCTTGCCATTTAAAACAAAAAACCGTCAGTATTGTAATTTTCAGCATAATATCCATCATAGCTTTATACAACTCATTCATTGCGAGTTTTGCTACAGAGTTAGAGGACAAGTGGCAGCTTTTCAATGGATGCTTTTGTCGGGGGAAAACAGCAGAAATAATTTTAAACAAGAAAATGACGTAGGCTAGACCTGCAGTAAATTAGAACCATAAATCAATGCACTATCTCGACTGTAGGATAGCCTACACTGCTTAACTGGTGTAGCGATATGAAATGTAGGCTAGCCTACATTTTCAGTTCGTAGCCTACCTTTTTTTCATTACAGTTTTGAGAAGAGGACACGGGCAAATGAAAAGGCCTTGCTTCGTGTTCATGCGCTTTGCTGTGTGGCTTTCCACAGATTGCTTAGGCCTAATGCGCTTATTCCAGGATTAACATCTGAAAATTGCCTTAAACAAGCACTACGCTAATTGACTCTGACATATGGCTTTACAACAGTATATGCAAAAAAATATTTGTAATAAAAATTATTTATTTTCAACTGGTTTTAGGAGAATGCACATTATTTGAAAATGTTCCTCCTCTGATTTAAGACCAATAGCTACCCTTGACAGAGCTACCGAGCGTAATACTTTAAACTGAGGTATAAGTGCAAATAAACAAAAACAGTTATTTCACTAATTGATTGAGTGATTTATAAACTGGTTTCTGCAACACAGCATATATTTAGGTGGACATATATCAAGGCAAGGCGCATACAGTGATATAGGACAGGGAATATAATTAACTCAAAATATAACCTGTAGGCTACAGAACTGTTCAACAACATATTTCTGGGAACTTGGAATCTCTTTAAAAGTTGTAAAAGCTTTGGTATAGAGCATATTAAGCTTATCCTCTATATTTACACGAACATAACAGCGTGGAATATATATATTTTTTCCAAAATAACTCATTATTCTGAAAAATATTTATTAGAAAAATTATTCGGACTTAACGGAGTCAGTTAGATGTTCCGTTTACTTTACAATAGGCTACTTAAAGACGTCAGTTGAAGCTATTTAGTTACATTAGTAACATTTATCAGTAGCCTAACAACAAGGGACAAAGGCAGACACTTCAATAACACACATACATGCTTCTTTCGTTATTTCGACTTATTATTATTATCATTTCCTTGGCCAAGTCTATCCACCAGAACTCAATAGACTAGCTTATTTTGACACTACTGCAGGCTACGCAAAATGCAATCCGTTATACTCTACAACCTCAATCTCCTCCATTTATTCTGTAGAGCGGAGATTCAGCAGGCATCCCACGCAGACAATTGTCGGGGAATTATACATAATAGATTCATAATTTGTTCCAAACCGTTTCTGCACTTAAACAGTACAAAACCGTCCAGAAGTTAATTGTGTGTGTGCACACAAAAACAAAATATGTTCTGTGCTGTAATCGATTGGAGTGTGACCATCGACAGCGCTTGCATAGTTTTCATAAATTGTTGCCAACAAGTCCAGTTAATTAGGCTACAGCCAAAGGATTTCTGTTCTACATAAATAGACGTGAGAGAAGTGAAGTAGAAACTTACATGGGTGTAGAAAATGTCTCTTAAGACACAGTAGCCTATAGGTGGTTTCCTACCACGCGGAGCTCCTGCAGTTGACAGTTCATTGTGGCTTTGAAGTGGAACGCGACGGGCACCGTTCCACGCATCTTCAACAGCGCTGAGAGCTGAACAGCGACAGTGCCACGATGCCACCTGCAAGCTGATCACAGCACACTACACAGGTCACGGGCACAGCATGGTGGACACCGACAACTGGGTGGTACCCCGAGATGGTACCTCGCGACCTACTGCTGCCAGGCGCTATAGGTTGAATATTCGCGGGCATGCGCAATTTACCTCTAATATTTAGCCTAAAAAAGTCGAATGGTTTAAAAGCAACGTGGTTGTTGTGTGTGTAAAACATTTGATTGTTTTGCCGTAAACCAGTTTGTGCTTAACATGATAATTCTTCCATTAATTATTTCCAAGAGGAAATGGAGAGCAAATATATATCATTTGATTTGATGTATTTGTGTCCATCAGTCAGCGCCCGAGAAGCCATTCAGCAATAAGAGCACAGATTTAACCTCCGTTAAAACAGTCCTAATATAGAAAGCGCTATGGAGTGGTAGCCTATAAGCACTCCATAGTCATGACTCATGACCTTGAACGACGCAGCATCGTTGATTCTACCAGAGTCCCTCTGAGACAACCCAAAATAAAGTGTGAAATGTAGCACGCACACACCCGCACGCACGCACGAACGCACACACACACAAAGAGAGAGAGAGAGAGAGAGATGAATTTGATGTTTATCCACATAAATTGAGTTCTTTATTTCTCCACTTGATGGCATTGTGGCAGTTCATACATAAAGGATTGATGACTGCCCCATTTATTTTGCTTCATTATGTAAAATCTCTCATTCTCTCTCTCTCTCTCTCTCTCTCTCTCTCTCTCTCTCTCTCTCTCTCTCTCTCTCTCTCTCTCTCTCTCTCTCTCACACACACACACACACACACACACACACACACACACACACACACACACACACACACACACACACACACACACACACACACACACACACAGAGTTAATCTTAGCACATCCACTGAGCTGCCACACAAGTGCTTACTTAATCCCATGGCTTGGATGTGTACTGCTTTAGTATGCTGACACTGCTAAATTAATGAATTAATTGTACATACATTGACTCAATATTACTCAAAGTGCTGTTAAAAAGATTTGGATCTTCTTACAGTGTCTGGTTAATGGAACTGTGCCCTTGTCTTAGATATAGCCTACTGTATGTTTGCCGGTTGTAAAAAATAAAATAAAAAATGTGGTAGGACCCGGTTCTCATATGTAGGTTAAATATATAAATTGCATGCAAAGGCAAACTTCCTTTGTGCCTATTAAATTATGATTTGTAGCTTATTTCCAGTAGAGAGTAGTGGAGTGCATTTATCATACCAGACCCATCAGCAATTACATGTAGCCTACTGTTACGTCCCAAAATCCACCTGCGTTGCGATAACCAGGTGTATGGTAAAGGACATAACACTAAGCCACTTCAACAATAACCGCAACATTTTTACATCTTTCTACCTGCAAATTGCGTTAATAATTGTTGAGTCCTCCAGTGAAATTGCGTTCTGGCGCTTTAGCACCCTCTATCGTCAATGATGCGTCATTACATTCTGTTAAGGTTGCGTAAGGAGGCAACTGGGCTACTGCCACTTTTTCCACAGCCCTACACCCTCATTTAACTATGGCATTCATGCTTCTGTTTATGTATTAACCTTTATTTATACAGGGTAGGTTGACTGAGCACGTGTGCTCTTTTACGGACTCTATGAATGCCCCCCCCCCCCCCCCCCCAATTAGCCTAACCTGTGAGAGGAAACCTACGCGACATGGAGAGAACCTGCAAACTCCACGGGAAAATGTCCTGGCTGGGATTCAAAAACCCATGACCTTCTTGCTGTGAGGAGACATGACTGCTATCCACTGCAACACCGTGCCTCCCAACCATTTTATACCATGGGTGGATTTTTTTGATTTATCAATCAAACATTTCTACGTCTTTATGTTCTGCTGATATTATAAAGAAGGGGTGGGGAACCTTATCCGCAAAGGGCCGGTGTGGGCGCAGGTTTTTGATTTAGCCCAGCACTAAGACACCTAGATTCTGCTTATCAAGGTCTTGATTGAAGACTGTGGTCAGTTAACTATTTGAATCAGGTGTCTTAGTGTCTAAAATCAGGTGTCTAAAAACCTGCACCCACACCGGCCCTTTTTGGATAAGGTTCCCCACCCCTGTTATAAAGACTGTCTTTAAAGACACTTATGAAGAGATATAGAGCCAGCCAAACATTGACGGGATGTGAATGGTAGATAAGGGTAGTCCCAGGGTGCGTCCAAATATTCTTCACTCCTCACCTCCTTTCCTCCACTCCTCTCCTACCGGGAAGTATGCAAAACAGCCTGTACGTTTCAAGCACAAGTACCTGCATGCACAGTATACAATGTAACTGACAATGTACCTTTGCGCCGAGACATCAATTAATATGTAACCATTAATATGTAATTAATATGGAATCAGCAACATTAGAGTTGGACACAAATATCGGTTTCCGGGGCACGGAGGAGAGGAGGCGGTAGTGGAGGAAAGGAGGATGCATTTTTCGAGTATTGGGACGCACCCCCAGTCTTGGGGCTTAGCAGCTAATGTCTCACCAAAAAATTGCAGGTGAGTCACTGCTGCTGCAGCGTACCTGTGAGAGACATATTTAACCTGAGTCACTTCAGTTAATGTTCTAACATGTGAAAGGATGTCAGTAAAGTAGGCTATATTATCACCATGGAAATGTGTGTTAGCGTGCTGAGAAACCAAATTAAGTAATGTTATGCGTTACATTTGGGTAGCAATATACAATATTATACAGAGACCATAAAAAAGATAAAAACGAAATAGTATCACTGTGTGTTAGAGAATGTAGCCCACACCTCACATCATCTGTCAATCAGATGATTTTGTTGAATTGTGCTAAAAATAGCCAAGCAAGTGAAATGTACCAAGGGCTGAATCTGCAAGGATGGGTTTGACGGTCTCAGACATGTAGCCTACCTTGTAATTTTATAAAAACTTGTAATACCATGTACCTTGCCACTTTTACCTGGCTTGTACCTTGTATCGTTGTAACACTACTTATACAGAATCGCCTTGGATGAGAGTGTGAAATTAAAAACTGTGGGCGAAACCTGTTCCGTTCCATAGGTTAAATTCAGGGGCTGCTATTACCTGTAATGGATGACAGTGCACTATAAAAGGCCTGCAAAACAAAATGGTCGGTGGGACACACAAGCCAACAAGATATTTTGTGAAACACAATGGGGATAGACCGGGTTGCCAGCCGGGTTGCTGTGCAGTACAGGAAGGCTTTTCCATGCACAGTAGGCTACTTTAACAGTGTGAAGAGACAAACATAAAACTTGCCTCATTAAACCGGCACAACACATCGGTGAGAGGAAAACAGACAGCGATTTACCGCTCATAGCTGGGGGGGTTTATTTAGACTGAACGGCAGGCCCAAGTTTAGCCGACATTAGAGAATCAGCGGAAGCCCTGAGCTCCTCTACATGAATGACAGGCCTGTTTTACTGTACATGGACCCAACAGAGTGGACACGACAGAGCTTGACCCTTCCGATATCCCAAAATCTACACCTCAGCGGATATGCCAATTCAAGCACACACCGCAAAAAACATTGGTGTAAATCTTTAGACTGCTGGTGTACATTTAACACCCCAGGTTTTTCTACGAGTCTACAGACTAATGCAAACACCCTAGGGTGTTAAATGTACACCACCATTTTTGTTGTGTACATGTTTCTAGATCGACACAACAGTGTGATTTTGAAACAAGGGGCCAAGACTGGGCTTTTGTTTTGAAGCTCACTTCCTGGTTGGGCTGGGAGCGGCAATTGTGCCATTGCTCACTAGCGCCACTGCGATTGGCTCCAGTATAGGTCTTTCACCATGTAAGTCAATGGCAGCAATGTGGTCAAAATACTCAGTCAATACATTTTTCCCACAAAAAAATGTAATTGCAATAGGTGCCTTTCTTTCATCTAATGCCTCTGCATGTGCTGATTCTTTAAAATATTGTGTCGTTTGGACAGGGTATTAACATTTGTTCAGGACCAATCAGAGGGACAGGTTGAGTCCTCTTCGGCTCCACGGAGCAGACGCAGTTTGTCCAAACCGGCGGCGAAAAAGACTTCCGGAGACTCAATTCAGTTTTTACGAGGCCGTGGGAAGGCAATGGGTGATGTCACAGTGACTTTGTCCATATTTTTTTACAGTCTATGTTCTGAAAGCTGTTTTTGTTGCTTTATTGTCTGCAAGTACATTTCCTGAAGTAGCCCAGTTTTAAAAAAGCACGTATACTTATTTACCAATTCTTGAAACAGGCAAATAAAGCAAACCTCTTCTCAAAGGGGTATACTGTCAACAGATCACTTTGTTAACATGGATTTTTGGCTGGCTTTACAATGTATATGGTACACACAGGACAGTGCAATTCACTACAGTGTCATTTCTACTGCATGACAATGGTAAGTAGATTGTTCCTGTCTCAGAACTAATCTTGAGCCATTGCTGAAATTCAACATGGATAGCCTGTGTTTTACCTTGTCTTCAAAAGGTCTATTGTTGAAATTAGTGTTTATTACTATGCTTCCACAACAGCTGTAACTTAACTGCACTTTGATTACTGGTGCAGAAAGTTATGTGTCCGTTGGGTCCACATATATTAAAGTTTTCGGTTTGAATTATTCGTTAATATTTTCATTGCATGCAAAGCAGCTTTAAGACCTTAAGCTATGCTCTTCAATTGAGCTTGGCAAAATTAAAATCAAGCTTTTCTACTTTAATTTCTCCAAGGTTAAAAGATCAATTCCCTCGTCTAGTTTCATCTTCATGCGCTTGCATGAAGCCCATTATTCAACCTGAGCGATGTAATTAAAGTTGCGCATCAAATAACTGCTCCATATTAAAATAAATAAATAAAGAAAAAATACTTTTTATGGACTGCGGTGGGTGTGTGTGTGGAGTATTCTGGGGGCAATTGTAACAGGGGGCAATTGCAACACCATAAAATTGCACCAATCTGTAACAAGCTAGAGCTGAGATTCTATCCAGCAAGCTAGCTAGGTTCATGTGTTCAGGGTTGGGGGCAATTGTAACAAAAAATGGTGTTACAATTGACCCCTGTTACAATTGCCCCCAGAATACTCTACATATGACATACTGTGTGTGTGTGTGTGTGTGTGTTAGTGCGTTGGATTTTTTTTGTAATCATGATTGCAGGACCGCTGAAATCTGTGCAATTTAGTGTGCATTAGGGATAGCTAGGGGCAGCCTTAACTGGACTTCACATATCCTGAACAAATGTAATATGTATACGCCATAACCTTGCCTCACATGTGCATTTGGCAGTTCAGTGAGGCTGGCTCGCACGCCAGCTGGGTCATCAATATTTATCCGACCCCCCCGCCTGCCCCCAAAACACCGTTGAAGAATAAATATGCTAAAATAGACACATGTTAAGCATTTCCAACTTGTCCATTGGAGAGTAGCAAATATCTTTAAAATAACGTCGCTAACCAATTAGCCGTCACATCAAATAACATGTTATTGTATATGTCATACATGTCATAAAAGTCTAATCTATAAATGCAAATATACATTATAAAGTGTACAATGTAATAACACAAAGCATGCACATGTGAGAGAATATATGGTGTGTGTATGTGTGTGTAGTGTATGCAAACGCATATCAGTCCCTCTTCTGGTAAGTCTGCCTAGCCCTATCTGTCTGCTGGGACCTTAAGCTGCTAGTTTTGATTTGAACAATGGTAGCGGTATAAACGTCCTCCAAGACTAGTACAATTGATATTCACAAACAGGCAGTCTCAGTGGATGACATAAAGAGGGGTCCTTTCACTTAACATAACACAACTTAATGACGAGAACAGGCCATTCAGCCCAACGATGCTCGGCATTTTTAAGGGTACCTAGAGCTAACCGTTTACCAACAAACTACATGGTATCTAGCACTGTATCAAGCCTGGAGAACACCCAGAGTTTCTGCCTCTACTACTTAGTACTGTGGAGATGGTACTAAATGAAACCACCTGTTAAAGGGTATTGCAGATATTTTAGTGGGGCGGACATGACACTCTAGGTAACAATTGTTACTTAGAGGACTTTAGGACGGGAAATGTAGTATATGGACAGAGCCTTTCTAAACAAAGTTTGCGCGTTCCTAAAGATAGAAACATGGCATTCATACTTTGCTTAAGTGGTGCTGTTACGATGAAGCCATCGATCCAAATGTCACATAATATTTGTTATTGAACAGGGTTGTATTTCAACTATATTCAGTGTGCGGAGGAAAATGTCTTCTATGTACTTGTACTGCAGTACAAGAGCCATTTTGTTTTGATCAAAAAGGCAAAAAAAAACAAACAAAAAAACACCAAGGTAAACAAACAAAATGCTTTATAAATTATAGGCTTGACAGTAGTGTTCCTGGGTCAGGAAGTTAAACAAGAACGGAATTTATGCAAAAAGCAATAAAATAGCATGTACTGAGAATGTCAAGTTCTGAAAGCAAAGATAAGAAGTGGATACTGTAATTCCCGTCTTTTCGTTAGTTTTTTTTTTTTTTGTTGCTGCGTTTATTTCATTCAGGCAAACGGATGAATAGAAATATTAGAGATAAAAGTCTTGCAGAGAACAATTTTTTTCTAAGAGCTGGGACATGTTTTTTTAATCAATCAGTCAAGCCACCTGGATCACATCTGAGTCACATTTTTCTTATGCCTGATATGGCTGTACATAATGAAGCCAAAATAACATTACCATAGTTTAATCTGGCTGAAAGAACATTGTATGCACAGCTCTTACATCTTTCATATAATAAATGGTTCACTTCATACTGAGAAAATAGTTTTATTAAGCCCCTAACTGCATACAGCTATGAAAAAAAAAGATAAAATAATAAAATGCACAACCACATTTGCATTCGACATTTTAATTGAGATTAAATGCTTTTTTCCCCCTTCCTATTCCACTGTAGCAGCCTACTTTGATTTTCCTATTAACATCAAGCTGTTTTTTTGAGTAAACTGTCAAGCTATAGCATATGGTATGCACAGTAACTGCCTGGTCTCTGGTGTTAGCTCGACGCACTATTTGTGAAAACTCAGTGTGGCTGTCCACTGTGGTTCATCTAGTTTTCTCATTTTTTACAGTCAGTGCACTGCAAACGTGGGCCTGGATTCAATCATGTGGATTCATTGTTTCTCCTTACAAATACAGTGTGGAGATTTCAGCCATCCCCAAAATGAACTTGCCAAACTATTTGTGGAGAAAAACTCAATCTTGTGTTTATTTTTAAATCCAAGCTAATGACAATTGCTGATTGAAACCAGGAGCATGTCTATGTTACCTCAACCAAAAAACTGCAGTATGACTTGAATTACTGGAAAAAGCCATGTGTCCCTGCTTCCAGATTCCTGTGTGTTTCGGTCCCTCTGTCTTAGATCAGAAAACAACCGGCTCGAAAGAGAGTTGGTTTATACAAAACCGAGACACTTAACTAAGAACAGACATATAGGGGTTTGCGCTGAAAATGACAAAGACGATTTAATCTGTACATCATTTATTGGATGAGACAGTTTCAGCAAGAGCAAAGCAGATGTTTTGCTGGTCAGGCGATTGTCATTTTTCTTCTGTTTCAGCCATTACCATTGTGATGTTGTCGCATTGCTTAGCGTAGAGCGTCATCCAGTGACTTGCTGTATACGGCTCATATGTTACACGACCAGCTGGATATTCCACTACGGAAGTTCACTTGGTGGTTTGTTCAAGGGCAGGGCGGCAGTGTACCAGTGCAATGTGCCACGGCTGTTATGACACCCTGTCAACCATGGAAATCAACATCTAGCTCCATTACGCAAAATCAATATGAGGATGAAGACATCGGACTGAACCTACCTGAGTTACTAAATGGGTGCGCTTCAAAACACTGCTTGGCATGAGAGCACAGTACATACCTAGATGAGGACCACTTGCATGGGCAGCGATGTGGCACGTGGCCATTTTGACTTCACCCGACTTCCATTACCTGTTTATAATGGAAAGGGGATGAACTGGACTTGAATGTGCAATTATGCGTTCAGCGAATAAAGATTCTGAAGATTTAATGAATTCCATTCCATTCCATTTGATTTCTCAGTTCCAAACGTTCCACCGAACTGATTACACAGGCATCCCGTCTGCCAAGTATTTCTTTAAATTTATGCAAATTTTCTGACTGGAAATTGCCAGAAAATAAATAAATTAATTAATGAAATACAATGCAGGAATCCAGGCATTTTGATACAGCAATTATGCCCCCCTTATCTTGATTACACCAGGAAATTGTTAGGGGTTGGACAAAGATTCAGTAAATGCATTGTCTTCTTCAGCTAACATTATCCAATCAACAGCAGAAAGGTTTGTAAGTGGTAAGTGCGCTGGAAAATTGCATAAAGAAAGAAACAGACAGGTTTCAGAGGTGTGCTGATTATTTAATATGAGCATTCTTGGAAAGGTATTGTGAGCAACCACTGATGCTAGCTTTTTTTAGACTAATGCGTGTGTGTGTGTGTGTGTGTGTGTGTGTGTGTGTGTGTGTGTGTGTGTGTGTGTGTGTGTGTGTGTGTGTGAAAGAGAGGAAGACTGAGAAAGACAAAGAGTGAGAGAAAAAACATGAAATTAAATAATATTAAGCTACCATACTAATTGGAATGTTACATACAGTGCAGTCCATAAGTACTTGGACAGTGATGTAATGTCTGTTGTTCTGGCTCTGAATTCCAGAACATTGGATTTGAAATGGAACAACGAATATGCCGTTAAAGTGCAGACTGTCAGCTTTAATTTGAGGGTGTTTGCTTGCATCCATATGGGATGAACTGTGTAGCCCTTTTATACATGGCTCCCCCATTACTGGGGACTAAAACTAATTGGACAATTGGCTGCTCAGCTGTTTCTCGTTGTTGCATTTGGGTCATACACAAGAAAGCTGACAAAAGGTCGAGAGTTGATTCTAGGCGTGGCATTTGCACGATTGCTGTTGTCCCTCAACATGAGGACCAAAGAAGTGTCAATGCCAGTATAGCAGGCCATCGTGAGGCGGGCAATTTTTTAATAAATCAATTATTAAGAGACATAGCCAGAACATTGGGTGTGTGTCAAAATCAACTGTTTGGTACATTGGTAAGAAGCAAGAACACTCTGGTAAGCTCAGCAATAGCAAACAACCTGGGAAGTGTAGTGGTCTTACTTTCTTTTGCGAAGAAAACCCCTTTTCAACTGTAAAACAGACCAAGAACACTCTCCAGGTTGTAGGTGTAGATGCGTCAAAGACTAGCATAAAGAGAAGACTACACCAGCATAAACTTAGAGGGTTCACTCCAAGATGCAAAGCCCCTGGTAAGCCTATAGAACATTACGGCCAGGTTAGTTTGCTAAAAAGTACACTATAAAAAAAATGGTGAAATTCTGGAACAAAGTCTTATGGACAGATGAGTTGAGTATTAACCTGTACCGATGTGATGGAAAGTGTGGAGAAAGAAGGGCTCAAGATCCAACTGGCTCACTTGTATTCGTTGGAGATGTGACTGCTGACAGCTGCAGCAGAATTAATTCTAAAGTGCACAGAAGCATCTTGTCTGCCAGATCCATCCAAATGCCTCAAACCTCAGTAGAGGCCGCTTCACCTTGCAGCAGGACAATGACCCTAAAGAAACTGCTGAAGCAACCAAGGAGTTTTTTAGGGTGAACAAGTGGAAATGTTCCTGACAGTCTAAGTCGGTCACCGACCTGAATCCAATCCAATTTAACATGCATTTCACTTACTGAAGACAAGACGGAAGGGGAAAAAGTAGCAGAAACCAACAGGAACTGAAGATGGCTGCAGTCCAGGCCTGACCCAGCATCACCAGAGACACCCAGCATCACCAGAGACACCCAGCATCACCAGAGACACCCAGCATCACCAGAGACACCCAGCATCACCAGAGACACCCAGCATCACCAGAGACACCCAGCATCGGGTGATGTCTATGGGTCGAGGACTTCAGGCAGTCATCAAATGCAAAGGTTTGCAACCAAATACTAATATATGATGACTTTATTTAAGATCATGTTAATTTGTCCAATTACTTTTGGTCCCCTAAAATGGGGGAACTACAGTATGTATAAAAAAGGCTGAAATTCCTATGTGGGTCACCCGATACGGATGTAAACGCGCTCAAATGAAAGCAGACAATCTGTATTTAACCTCATCCATCGTTTCATTTCAAATCCAACGTGTTGGACTACAGAGCCAAAACAATAAAAAAAGTGTGTCACTGTCCAAATACTTACGGTCTGCACTGCAAATGTACATTTTTAACTTTCTGTTTGGTACTCCGCTGTTCCTGAACTAGTAGACTAGGAGTCTACATAGTGAGATGTGTGATTTTAGTTTGTTTGTATAATAACTCTCTGCCACAATAGCCTTGCAGGGCTCATGGATGCATTTGTTTCAGTGATTTAGCTATATCAAGAGTGTGCAGTAATTAATTTCCTGCTTCCTGGCCTTACCCCAGTGGGATACAAGTCCAACACCATATGGTGGACTGCCCCTGTCTAATGCTGTGACCACATGAACATTTCCATTTTCATTTATGGTAATGGATTCTGTCCTGGTTTTGAAATTTACATGGCATTTGATTGTGCCAAAAGGAAAAAGGCTTCCTCGCCGTCTGGAATACCAATATCGTGCAGGATATTTCTCATTTCCATAACTTTTCACCTTTAGACCGCAAAGGACGGGAAGTCTATGGATTTTCATTTGACCTCAGCTCCCCATAACCAAATTGTAGTTATTAGTTATATGAGGTGGATTTCATTATTTTGAGTTATGCTAGTTATAAAATGACACCAAGAGCACTTGACAGGCTAAAAAACCAGAACAACTGCAGCTGAATTGCTATAGGCCTATAATAACTGACACAAAGTTCAATTATCTTGCTTGCTTTATGGAGGTCTTCCGCTTGGGGTTTGCAATACACATTTTATACAGCCCACGATCTGCAGTTTATGGAAAGAGTTCTATAAACATATCTAGAGCATTGTCCTCCAGAGTAGCCACCCTTAAGCACATTATTGACCATAACCAATTCGCCAATGTTAAAATAATTTGATCAGTGGTTGAAATCCAGTGGAAATTATTAATTCTCATCACAAAACATGATTTAATGTTCCTTAACTTTCTGTTGACTTGGATCTGTTTTTTTTTTTGTCCAGTCGTCAAACATTGTTTTGGAAAATAAATTAAATTACAATTCCATGTATATATTGTATAAAACACTTTTGACATTGTCGGTCAATGTATTCATTTATGAAGGGTTGAAATCTGACTAGTTTAATTTTCCTTTTTATTGTGAGCGATGTCTCGACCATTCGATTGACCGTTCACGACAGAGTACAGTAAATTGTTTATTTTTCTACATAATAATAATAATAAAGAAATAATAAAACGTATTATTATTTTCATTATTCTAATATTGTGGGTTTCAAATTGCATTTAGGCTTCTTGAAATGGCTGCACTAACAATTAATCACATTCGTGCGAAAAAGCGACAGCTTTTTTGGAAATGTATGAAACGGAATACGTTTCTAAGCGATGAATTCCACGACTTTGCCTTCCACAGATCATACGACACGCACACAAAGGTCTTCAACTCAATGCAGGTAAAGGGTACGGTCAGTTGCAACCCATTTTACCCCTTGGCTACTGCTAGATGGAGCCCGAGTCCATGCAGTGAGACGAAGTCCAGTTCCGAATTTTCCATTCACCCTCTCTCTCTCTCTCTCTCTCTCTCTCTCTCTCTCTCTCTCTCTCTGCATCTCTCGGAGCAGTGCTTCGAAATTGGTTTGTCATTTTTCTCAACGAGCTCTGCTTTGCAAGCAAGCAATTTCTGGAGTCCTTTGCTGCAGGACTTTATCAAAAACGTACAAAAACTGTGGATATATTCCTGGGTCAGCGATTTCTTCCCGTTTCAGTTAAAAAAAAGGACTCGGTGTTGTTGAAAAGGACGCGTTTTGCCTTTGAAGACGGGGAGTGATCTGGATACAAAATAAGGAGTCTCTTATATTACCGATATCGTCTCTCTCATCAGCGGATAATAGGCATTTACTGCAAAATACACAGATTATCTTTGTGGAAAATATAAGCGACTTTTATTCGCACTGCAAATCATCCGGAATCAAAGTTTACATTTATCGACGAATGCTGCATCTTTGCGTATAGGGTGTTTTGCGCGCAAGGACGATATTCTAAGGGAAAAAAGACAATCAAATAAGCAATTGCACCCTTGGCGTTTCCAATGGCAGGACTTGAAGGAGATCATTGCTGCATGCTCGTCGGCAGCTCATGAGACGTGGTAAGGCTTTTGTATTTTATTTTTTGTTTGTTTGTCTTTCATGTCTCAAAATGCCTACATTCGCCATACATGTAAAATATTAAAATATTTTACCTGTTTTTATTTATTAGCCTGTGTAGGAGAAAACAGGAGTTGAATTCTAGCGGTGATCCGTGTGTAGCCTATTCTTGGTTTTCATGAATCATTTGGTATTGAAGCGGAATCATGCAGTTTTGAATTATTTTTTTTCCGATGCGAGGAAGGATGCTCGCTCCCTGGTGTGTAGAGAAGGGTAATTAATGTGCGTCGCTTAAGCCCAAATATAATTTAAGGTTTTTTTTTTCCTAGACGCAGGACGCTTCTCGCCCTTTAGAATTAGCCCGTGACTTTTTCCCCCCACTATTTCGTTGAACGAGCTATAAAACAGTAGCCTAATATAGCCTATAGATTTAGCGACATTCTCTAGCTGAAATAGGGTCAGTAATAGTTCGCAGTGAGCATTTGGGTTTGAGATCATCCGTGTACAATGCGTAATTATACATGGCGCTTCTGTCCCTTTCTGTAAATAGCATCCTAATTTTCAGCGCCGCTTTTGCGCTTGCAGGCTAGTGGCAAATCGACTTGTTCTCTGTAATTCCCGGAAAACGTGTTGGTATGTCAGCTACATACAGTATCGGACACGAGATAACTATTATAACATGTCTATTGAAAAGAAAAAAATAAAGACATAATGTCCATGAAATGTACGTGGTAGGTAATGACATTATTATATAGGCTAATTGCTCTATAATTGTATTATTATTATTATTATTGATGGTGACAACGACAACCGATGTAGCAGTCATTTCAGAATTACACTCGTCAAATCGCTCTTAGCCTAGGCTACCTACGAAGGTGCTGATATGAAATTGTATGTGGGAATGAATGAACTTGGACTGATACACAGAGTGATGGGTTACTTCACCGCGTACAGGTACTTTACCTCTGAGCACAGATGCAGTCGCAGAAGGGCGCGTCTGCATCATCAGAAAAGACGCGTGTTATGGATGATTCGGACCCGGTAGGTTGTGAGCTGGTTAGGTATGCTGCTGCTTCTAATTCTAAGGTAGGCTACGTTCATTTTTGATGCAGATGTGGCTATCGTTGTTTTTTTTTCTTGTTGCTAAATTTCTCTAATTGCTGGATTTCCCGCAGTGTCGTCAGTTCATAAAACTGAAATGTATACGACCAAGAGATGGAACTCTTTATTTTCAGTGATGGCACTATATGAATAAGAATGTGCCGTGTAACCGGCAAAAAAATAACTGCATGTTGGTGGCATTTGACGTCAGTTGCAATGTGACCTTGTTCATTGTAAGACACACCTTAGGCCTAGCAAAGTCTCATTTTAATTAGGATGAGGCCGGAGCCTAGTGGACGTCGGTGGCAAGCGTCCTACATTGGAGATCCCAATGACCTCTACAGTTCGGTGGGAGAAGTTTACAAAATACTTTCAGAATGACGATGAACCCGTGAGAAGGATTTTTAGTTAAGGTCAATTGGACATGGCTTCCGATAAAGATTGTTAAACATTCAGCACTTCATTTTCCTGGAATTAAGACTTCAAGGCACACGTATATGCAGTTTCTTGAATTGTGGAAATGCAGTAGTATGGTGTTAAAGTGTTGCCTTAAAGCGGTTCTTGAAAGAAAAGGACATAGTGTAAAGTACTATTCAAATGATGGTACTTTACACATGCATGCCTCTTATTAATTCTCAGTAGCAAAACCAGAAATACATTGTCAAATAGGACAAACCTTTTATACACACCTGTAAATTGCAGAAATGCATTTTCAAAATACAGTATGTAGCCTAGCCTAGGCTACCTATAGAAAAGAGCTTTGCAATATGCTTGGTTTGATTGGATTCATCAAGCTTTGGTTGGGAAAACGATTTCTAATCCTTCTTTGTTTTGTGCCACTTGTTTTCAGCAAACCTTACCGGGAAACATGTTGGTGGGCGGTCAGTTTAAAAAAAAATGAAGATGCCTCATTCTAGATGCAAGGGGGAAGACAAAGACTTGCAAATGTGCTGTCTGTCACTGAGTTGGCCTTCAAGCACACAATCAAAACAGCTTCATTCTTTTCACTCTCGGTTTTCAGATCATGATAGAATGGTGCCCTCTGCTTTAAATTGCCTGTATACTTTGAGGCAGGAGTACCATGTATCATAAGCGTGTATCATGCATGAATGGCGAATGGTGAGGTATGAACAGATTGGTGCATTTCAGTGTTTCTGCGAAATAACAAGCTTGGTGACCGTCAGACTCGTCCCCAGGGCCTGTTTGGCTGTGCTGGGTGCATATTTGTAATTTTAATGTCTAACCTGTAGTGGTGTGTGTGTGTGGGCGTGTGTGTGTGTGCGTGCATGTGTGCGGCAAGTGATTGATTGCAGATTTAATCATGCAATTCTGATAAGTATGTTGTTAGGTACCTTAGCCACATGACATGCAATGCCAGTTAAGAATAAAAGATGTTAACTCCAATTTGTTAGATCTAACAATATGTCACAGACGTCATTATTTTGCTTGTGTGTTTATTACCCTTTGCAGTGAGGGGATTGAGAGCTGTGTGCGATGCCTGCTTTAGGAATTATAATTTTTGTTAGTACATATTGGGTGCATGTGGGTGAGTACTGTTCTAAAGATGTTATTTTTGATATTATTGACATTATTCTGCAAAAATGCAATGGGGAGTTGTGCACATGTCATGGCATCACATTGGAGATGGAGCCATCACTGCATTGTGACTTTGATTTCTTTTTTTGTTTACTTGACTGCAATATCTTAAGGTCTACGGTCTGTTTTTGCCTGTCTGCCTGATATAGAATTTGCTGGAAAGGAAATTGAGAAAATGTCACCTTCAACAGTGTGCCCAAGCTTCCATTACCAGCCTTTGAAAGGGGCTTAAAATTGTCTTGGATACCTGCTTGAACTTGATGGACCTGAGAATGCTAAGAACAATAGCCACACTCTGATATTGGGGGCGAGAGAAGTAGGCTAGTGCGATTGTGTTTGAGATATTCATGGAGCAATGCTCTATCACGGTTCACGTTTTCTTCACATTTATACTCTGCGAGTTAATGAGTCGAAACCATTTATACCACATCGATGTGGCTCGGGGCAGAACACAAATGGGCAGATGTTTATATGTGGCATGTGCAGCTCTTGACTCCATTGGCCATTTTTAGGTTCAGCAACTTGAGGATTCTGAATCGTAAATTAAGTCTGTGGAGTCAAAAAGCTACCATGCTCAGCCTGCATCGCGAGCGATGAAAGGCTGGGATATTTCAATTACATCAACAGGAAACCATTTCAGACAATTTTGTAGCAACTGGATATGTGCTAAGGTGACCGGCCTTTTTTTCCAGACCTTTAAAAATACCCTGAAAGTCAAGTTGTGTGTTCTGAAGTTGAGAAGATAATTATAATTGATTTCACGGTGGAGTGGATGGGTGAGGGAAAGAGCTTTGAATAGCAGGCTTTATCTAAGAGATGATTTTTATCTGGAGTCTGACCTGCGGAGAGATAACCTCGCCCCTGTGCTTCCATTTTACAGTCAGGTTGTAACCCTTTGTAGTAGCTTCCTAAACCTCACAATGGGAGGAACTATTATGTGCTGGCAGGTTACAGTATTAATCTTTAGAAAAACAGTAGCCTAGATTCAGTGAAAAGTTGTCCTTAGAGCAGGCCAGCCACATTTTAAAACGGTACAATTTTGATTGTGGCTGGTAAAAATTTTACTCTAACAGCCACGTTGGCCGGTTACCAACCAGGTTGTGTTATACTGTAAAAGGTAATGTGGTTGGTAAAATGTTGAAAATGGGTGGTGATATTTAGAATCCACAAGCTACTCTGGCCAGTGGGTTGAAAAAACGTTTGTGAAGAAAAAAGGTTAAATGTTGATTGCAGCAAGACCAGAGAGCACAGGAAAGATTCATGGTTCAAACCCAAGCTGATGCACATGATGGATCTTCCCATATAGGGGTTCATGAAACCTCAGTCCAGGCCAGGGGACCTCAATATTACCCAGAAAAGCCCCGTCTGCGTGCAGGCTTTTTTTCAAGCACTTACACACCTTGTTCTACTGATCAAGGTCCTTAGCAAAGACCAGTGGTTGATTAGTAGAATCAGGTGTGTAACTGCTTGAAAAAAAAGCCTGCACCCACACCGGCCCTTTCTGGATAATATTGAGTACCCCTGATATAGGAGCACCCTCAGAAGCTTGTTCACTTCAGACTTTATGTTATGGGAGGAATGCTATGAAGGTCCGTTTGTGGATTTCTGGTTCTGGCTTTGCACATCCTTGTGATCTGTCAGATGACTGCATATTCACATCTATTGTCATTGACACATCCGCAGCAACAACTGCTTATGCCAGGGGTTCTCAATCTTACCCAGAAAGAGCCGGTGTGGGTGCAGGCTTTTGTTCCAGCCAAACGGTTGACGCACCTGATTCTACTAATCAACCGCTAGGACAGGGGTCTTCAACCTTGTCCCGCAAGGGCCGGTGTGGGTGCAGGGGTCTTCAACCTTGTCCCGCAAGGGCCGGTGTGGGTGCAGGGGTCTTCAACCTTGTCCCGCAAGGGCCGGTGTGGGTGCGGGCTTTTGTTCCAACCAAGCAGTTACACGCCTGATTCTACTAATCAAGGTCCTTAGCAAAGACTCTAGTTGATTGATTAGTAGAATCAGGTGTGTAACTGCTTGGTTGGAACAAAAGTCCACACCCACACCGGCCCTTGCAGGATAAGGTTGAAGACCCCTGCACTAGGGTCTTTGCTAAGGACCTTGATTAGTAGAATCAGGTGCTGCTTGGTTGGAACAAAAGCCTGCACCCACACCGGCCCTTACTGGATAAGATCGAGGATCCCTGGCTTATGTGCAAAAATAGGGAATGCCTCAAACTGCTCTACCCTCTCTGGATTTTGCCCTTTGTCTAGCCATAACATGTCAAAGTAAAAAGCCCAACCAAACCCTCCAGTGTTATCATTTGACTGAAGTAAGGCGCTGCCATGTCTCCCGTTTTCTGACGTCGCAGAAGTATAATTGCTATGCGAAGAGTTGTGCTCATTTCTTCAGTTTCAAAGTGCTCATCCAATTCTCTGGCTTTGTGAGATACCTATCACCCCCTTCATGTGCTTTAGCTAATTAACACTACATTTTCATGTCGTCGGATATGTGACTATATCGGTTTTGTGCTGGCACGAAATGCAGTATTCCTGGTAGCACCTGTGAAAAGTGAGCCCGACATTCCACCTCTTCAGAATCTACACCGCAAGAGAATCTTTATATCAACAGTTGCCTGCAGATATGAGCTATAGTGGCCTTGATGCACCACTCGTTCTCCTGTTTTGCTATTGTTACAGTTCTTTTAATCTTCGTAGCCTTGCTCTGGAATTAGATTACCGTTTCATCAAACTCCTTTCCACAGCCAGTGAAATCAAATACAAGTCTTGTGTGCAAAGGCTCCCTACCCCACACACAGTCCTCATAAAGCTAACGTCTTGACATTATTGCTCTTTAGGGTTCATATTAGGGAAAACTACAAGGGAGCAGACTGCACTCATCGCGAATATGGCCTCACGTGAAACTGGGTCAAATTGTTAAATGTGACTTTCCACCTCGTCCTTCTTGGAGGGACACGATGGGCTATTGTGACGGATGCCGTAGAACTATACTAGATATTTCCCTTGTGCAGAAACACCAGAGGTTAGCTTGGGTGTTGTTGCAGACGAACTAGGGGATATATAAACAATAAAATAAATTAATTGTTGTTTTTTGCCTGCAGTGCAGTGTGTTTTCAAATGTCACTAAGCTCTAATCATAGCCAGTGATCTGGAAGGCGCCCACTGAATGATGAAAA
Organism: Synaphobranchus kaupii; assembly: GCA_029718625.1. Lineage (NCBI taxonomy): Eukaryota > Metazoa > Chordata > Actinopteri > Anguilliformes > Synaphobranchidae > Synaphobranchus > Synaphobranchus kaupii. The sequence continues at coordinate 24,828,278 of CM056395.1, read as the reverse complement.
GGTTGATTGTTAATTGTTCTAAAAAAAGAAACGTGCTTATGATGCGATACATAACGTATGCCATCGTAGCCACGGCTTCCTGTTCATCTAGCTTTGTGCAAAACAGTTGCTCAAAGTGATTTTCAACCCCAGCCATCCCCAAAAGGCGAAAGCTGTGAATACATGATGGTGCCACTCTGCCTCGCCAGAAAGGAGCGTTTCATGACGTTTTAAGGACAGAAAAGCAAAGGCAAGCTACCTCACCACTTAACTACATTATCACAGTAATCGGCCGTGTCAGACTTGACGAATCTAACTCTTCATGTGCAGATAATTAGAGGTGTTCTTTGATTAAAAAGGTTTTGAAATTTCCCATATCGTAATGATACTCCAGACAAGCCAGGTAAAAAGACACGCGATGAATGCGGCCATATCCGCGCCATTTCCATTTGTTGTTTGTGCCAGATCTATGACCTTTCGGGTCATTATCCAGCCTTCTGGCGGCGCTATGCAAATCCCGCTAATTGTGACGGGGGTGGAAGAGACATTAATTTTTACCCAAGCTGCTTTCATCTGGGCTTATCAAAACACATTGTGTTCATTAGGCTTTTGAAAGGAATGCCTTCCTCTCACAAATACAGGCTGGCTAATGACAGAATTTAATTACTTCATTGAAATAGAAAGACAAATACATGAGTTCTGGAGGGTTGCAGTCTGTGGCGCTTGGTAGTAAGGTTTTCAGCCCTCTTCCCCACCCCAAAAAAAAAAAAGAAGGAAACTGATAAAGTGAGAAAGCCGTCTGACACGAGGATTGGGGAACTTGCGCCACTGAACCTCTTCTTAAATATAGCGATGAAATGGTATAAAATGAATTACAAAAATGACTGAAATTGCTTACAAAAACTTAAATGGTGCGAAAGTGAAAATTGCTTGAGTTTGTCAGGTTCAAAATTACAAAAACGATGTGTGAACGTCCCTGATTGAACACGAGTCAATCTGAGCAATGTTGTTGATGGTTCAATTCTCCGTTCAGATAAGCGTACATCTTTTATTCACTTGGTTTCAGCTGTTTCTTAGTTTAATTGAACTGTTTGTAGTCACTCGGTGACTTGCTGTGATTAGGCCAACTACCTGTCTACTGACCTAGCCTTAGGACCTAGCCATAGCTTACTGTGTGTAGTACTCAATGGTATTGTCTGTGGGTAGCTGCTACGTTCTGATGGAAATGTGCAATTGTCTGACTTCTTTTGTAGTTGCTTCAGTGATCTTCAGCATGCACTTATTGTACGTCGCTTTACATAAAAGCGCCTGCCAAACGAATGTCATTTAATGTAATGTATCATGGGGCTCGAAAGAAATGGTTGAAGGAATATTGTCCTCTCTGAGCCCTGGCTCATATTTTATAATGAGATTAAAATTGCAATATTCGTATTAATTTAAGATTTTCCTGGTTGTATATCATTTAAAGTAGTAGTTGGCTGTAATTGCTTTTATTTCATTCTTGCGTGAGACTTTTTCAGTCTGAAAGTTGAGAATGTGACAAAACCACCGTTATGGAAAACTTCATCTTTGCTGTGTACTGTAAAGAGACCTCGAGGCAGGAACCCTTTACGGTTTGGATATAGGATGAGTCGTGCTAGGCCTGAGTTATAGGCCTATGGGTTATATACAGTCTAGATTTTAAAAATAGTTTTATTTGTCTCGTACCTTTTTTTCAGCTTTTTTTATTGGACGTGCCGACAGTGTAGAGAGACCAGAAGAATGGGGACGAGAAAGGGGGAGCGACATGCTACGTGGTCGGATTTCTACCGCCAATGTCGTAGCTCGGAATGAGCATTTGAATAGTGCTCTACAGGCTACGCCAACGAGACACCCCCACCTAATGCCAGGGGTGTCTTCTGTGAGTCACTGTCGCAAACACTCTACAGAAACAGCACAAAAAAGGAAAATTTGTGTGATTAAAAAAAATAAAATAAAAAAACACTGAAACAGGGTTGAGAAAAAACTCCCCAGTGGGAATAAATCTCGGGAGGAACCCGGATATAAATGGAGAGCCAATCCGCTGCTCGCAGTGTGTCTTGCCTCATTTCCACCGTAGAGTTAGAGGCTCTGTTGGTTAAAGTATTGGTTGGATAGGGGGTTGGTCGGATAGGGTTTTTCCTGCTTTTTATTGAGACAGCTGAGCCCATTAGCTTTACGGTTGCTTCCCTGCGTTGCAAGGGAGCCGATAAAGCTGGCAGCCGCTGTTGCCTTTGACGCCAGTGCTACGGAAAAACCTGAGGAGATGAACATGAAAAGTAAAAGAAAAATAAAGAGGAGGCCGGTGGAGGAAGATCACCCAGACCAAAAGGCAGACAGACGCTGTTTGGAGTAAGAGCTAGTTCTTCCAGGGTAGGCTCTGCCCTGCGGGCTGTAGGTGAGATCCAGCCAGCGGTCTCGGTCAAGGAAAACACCAGAAAAAATGTGATGTAATTGGCTTGTGCGCACTGTAACTGTGTGGGGTCGGGCGGCTTTGGCTGCGGCGGTTGCGAGCTTCATTCCAGCTTCACAGAAGAAAAGGAGCAGGTCACCCATGGCTCCTTGCTGGCAGCTCATAAAGGCAAGAGCCACGGCCTCCCCCTGGATTTTCTTTGTAATAGAAAACAGCGGAGTGTTTTCGCGAGGTAGTCGACAGAGGAAAAGGCCTTGGCGGATTGTTTGAGAGCGCGGAGACAGTTTGACACTTTTCTTGATTACTTTAAAAAGAAGAAGAGAAAAAAAAAAAAACCATGCCATGGTGTGAATGACACGTTGAAAAGACAAGAGATTCTAAAAGGCAGTAATTTTGTACAGTTGCTCTTTGACAGTACGTATTGGCTATTAGATATGAGACTAAATATATATTTTTTACAGTTATTTTTGCTAAGTAAATACATCTAAATAATATTGGCCGTTAATATTTATATATTAAATTAATATGTTTTAAGTCATATGGAAAATATATTTTTTGCTTTGGGTTGACAAAATTAAGATGTATTAGCAATATATGGTATACATACAATGGGCATTGGCTAAGAGGTGGTCAGTTTTCAAAATTCAAATATCTGACTGATAGTCACTGAATCTTTCCGTGTCTTTTCTCTTGACTCTTTTTTTGCTTATCCTTTTATTTTACCAGGAAAGTATCATTGAGATTAATATTGAGAATGCACTGCTACATTTCAAACCATTGAATTTGCATGTGTACTTTTATAGCTATTAGATGCAATATTTAGGCTATAGTTAAACAGAAAACGTGCCTCTTAAAAGCAGGGTGAAACTACTTTACATTACATTACAATCATTTAGCAGACGCTTTTATCCAAAGCGACGTACAGTAAGTACTTGAAGCTGAAAATGGGTGGAGCTACCATGTGACTCCATGATTTGAACCAATTAGATCGGTTTCTTTTTATGGAGGAATAATTTGATCGGTTCAAACCAGTCAGTGATTGACGGCACATTTTAGCTTCCTCATGAGGTTCATGAAGGCTGTGACCGAATATGATCCCTTCACCCCTTTGAGGGCGCATATTTGAGTCAACTTCATCAAAAATATTTTGAGCGGGTGACTTTTTCTCACAAATGGGGGCACTTAAAATCCCCGGATGAAACCCTTATTTCCGGGTTTTTTTTGAGTGGATTCAGGAGCACGCTCATCTGACAATGTCAGGAAGTTAAAACTACAACTTCTAGTACAAGACATAGGCTGTGTCCGAATCAGCAACTTTCCATACTATTAGGTAGGCTTGTTGAGTAGACAGGATGAAAAAGTCGTTAAGTAGGCAAAATTTTACTTAAAAGTGAATCTAAATATAGTATACTTTAAACCCCCATATGATACATTTACTTCCGTGGTTTCGCACCTTTGGGTGCACACTTCAAGAATTACACAAACATTTTTGTTGCATAAATAATTTTTTTTTTAAATGAGGCGCAGCTTCGCTGACATTTTCCTTCAAATACAACAAAAACTACACTTGACATGGCTGCGCAAGGGTGGGACACAGGGTTGCCAGATCTTGCAAGACTTTCAGCCAAATGGCGACTCAAAACTAGCCCAAAATAAATTTTAACCGAAATCAACATATTTTAAATAGAAATAATCGTATTTTTACTTTTTAAAATAAGTGTGTGCTTTGCGACTCTTCATTTTTACCTGTGACTGCACTATGAAAGTAGCTGTTAATATTTAGCTGTTAATCCGTACTTTTCTGTGGACATGGCAACACTGGCGGGACGTCTTACAACCTGCTTACGACACTTCCACAGTACAGTTGGAAAATAGTATGGTGGATATTTTTCACGGAGTGCACGTCGCATGCTACACAGTGCACATTAAACAGCACACTTCTGCCAGTGCACTGTACGCAGGAGACAGGGCGCAGTAGATAGAGCTCTGATTCGGACACATCCATAGAGCGTATATGTATGTCTATGGTACAAGAGCGGAAGATGTTATAAACTACTTCCTCGCTAGTTTGGAAAGGGTTTCTTTCATACACTGCTTGCAAAGTGAGGGGAGAAGGCACATAGTAGACATGGGGTCTGAGTGGACAGGGGGCAGGGAACAGGGATCACATTCGGTCACAGCCTAAGCCTCCATCACAAAGGGTGTTGACTCTGATGCATACTACAGAGTGTATGGCCTCTGTTATTGCAGTAGACCTGTAGGAAACAGGCGCTGAAATGCTGTTTTTTATAGATAATTTCCCTGGAGTGCCTTTATTTTATTCTGTGTTTATTAAAATTAATTCATTGTTTTTCTTTCTCCGCAGTGAGATCGGCATGTGCAGTATCACAAATCTGTCAAACCCACAGCGAATGTCCTGGTTTGCTCTCGCTCTATCCGTGCTTTTTACCGGTCCCCACACATGGCCTCAATTGGTTTTGTGCATTGCAGTTTGAAGGAAACGATGAAATATATATTTCTTTTTTAATGCCGTTTATGATTAAACACCTGGTTAAACACCTTTTCTGCTCGCTGTTCCCACCCACATCACCAGCGAGCACACTGCTGTTTGAACTGCACTTGACTCAAACCAGTGTGATGCCCTCCTGATGCTGAAACCATACAGTCTCTTGAATGCACATTGGAATAATCCTTAGAAGGCGTTTTAGATCCGCATTTTGTTGCTATGGGAGATTAACACCAAAAAGGCCATGGTAGCAGTGCTATAATAACATTTCTATTGTATAAACACAGCATTTAACTTGGTACTAAAATCTGACTATTTAAACATAATTTCAAAATGTCTCTTAAATTACTAAGACATAGAGATTTATGGCAGGCCATAAATGAATAAAAAAATATTTGAACACTTGTTATTCAATGTTCAGGTCCCTTATGAACTGAATATATATATTTTTTTTTCTCATCAGTTCAAAATGGATCATATCATTATCCTTACGGTCCAAGAAATTTGTTGCTTGTATTGTGGGCATTTGAATGAGCCTCTAGATATGTGGATCCCAATCCTGGTGGCATGCTGTATTTTATTCCAGATGATTTGAACAAATCATGTTTGTCTAAGATGTTAACACAGTGCTGAAATGGTTTTGACCTGTGACCTCACCTCACAGTTTCCTGTTTTGCATTCTTGAAGAAAGAAACGTGTGTCTCGGTGGCGTAGCCTGTAGAGCTCCGTCCGCATGCTCATTGCGAGTCGGGATGTCAGCGGTTTCGAATCCGGCCGCTCGACCTTTGTCTCTCTCTCGCTCTCTCGCTCTCTCATTATTTCTGTCTCTCTACACTGTGCTGTCCAATAAAGCTGAAAATCCCTAAAAATAATAAATAAAATAACTTTAAAAAAAGAAAGGAATGTTGTCAGAGGTGTGCTGACAGAGTTTTATTTCGATGCAGTTTTATGAATGGGCATGCAGTTACTAACCTCGACCTAACTTTGATGTAGTACCAAGTTGTAAATTTAAGTTGTTTTTTTTTTTACTGTGAATGATCCAAGTTTCATTCTTGACAAAGACATGGGCATTTTGTCCGTTCTCACTTAATACTCTTTCATTGTGGCAGTCCATCCATCTAGGATAGCCGACTGCCCCATTTATTGGTCTTTCTGTAAGATATATTTTTCTCTCTCACACCTTGCTCTCTCTGGTGGAACAGCCTTGCTGTGCACACTAGGGGGTGGAGGCTTTGGGCAAAAATGCTGGTCATCATTTTCCTGTTCATTTGAATGAAATAACATCCGTTGAAAAACACAAATAGCTTAATTGCAACAGTGAAGCCACTAAAACAAGCTTTGAAGGCTGATATTGATATTATCAAAATACTGACTTGTTGGAGGGGGTCTGAAATTTAAGGTTAAGAAAAACTTTATGAAGTTTATAATTTGGCGTAGTATTGCTTTAAACGATGTCTAAACAGCTGTCTGAATTTAAAAGCTTAGTTGACCATTGAAATAGTCTAAAAAATGTATTTGGTATTTACATTAATGTGTACAGAAAGCTTCATTACAAAGATTAGTACTTGCTAGAATCAAAACGACCAGAAAGTGCATCTTTTGCACCTTTGACACGGCACATTTCTTTCACAAAAAACTAACAGCACACAGTTGTCAAGCTCTGCAGAGATTGCAATTAACAGCTCAAAGAAGGCTAAAGAATTAAGAACACAGCTGAAACCAAATACAGCAAGCACACTGTGGCCTCAAGACCATGTTTGCAAAAACTAAATTGGACATTGTGACATTGTGAACTTTGTGTGACTGTTTCTGGAATGATACTTTGATGTGTCAATCTTTTGTCGCGCATGTCAGTGCTATATGACCTATGTCACTCTGCATTTGTGTGTGGATTGACCTTGTGAGAAATACGTTTATGAAGAGGTACGTAGCTAGAATATGTGTAGCACAATAGGGTATTTATCTTTGTTATACAGGGATTAAACAATGATCATAAAGACCATTGTGTGTATTATTTACATATTTATTCATTTTTATTAGCCAATAGAAATATATTATTAGTGTAAAAACACTCGTTAAAACATACTAATATAAAGAAAATGCTTTCTAAAACACTATTTAAAAAACACTTGTTAAACCATACTAGCATTAACAGTAACAACACGGGCACTGGGGGTTTTGAAATGCATAAAAGCAATACTGATAGAAAAAAACAAACAAACGGAAACAAAACAAAACATTCAGAAGCTGAGATGTCTCTCTCTCTCCAGAGTCATTTGGCTTGATGAGTCATTGTTTTCTGGAATAGAATGGAGACTGTGTGTTGAGAGGGTATGACCAGAATGTAAAGGGCTCTTCTGAAGCCTTACATGAATCAGGGCAGTCAGAAAATGAATGGAGAAATTCACAGGGGCATTCTCTCAGACAATAAAAAAAGGTCTGAGGATGCTTTGCTCTCAGCATGCCATTCTCCGCCGCATATTTTATTTACCCGGTAACCCACGCTTTTCCAAACAAGCCTTTCTTTTGGCCGTTCCGTCAAATGAATACAAAAAAAAAAAAAAAAAAAGTTCTGGTTTCTTTTAGAATGTCATTCCTGAAGTCATGGCCACAGGTGGTGAGACGTGGGGGGTTTTGATTTTCGCAGGTTCCATTTCACACAAAATGGCTGCCCTCCCTGTAAAAGGGTCACGCCCGGTACATTCTTTTGAAAGCGCGCACGCACGAGGATAAGGCTTACTGTACAGTGCTTTCCATTCAAGCCCAAATATGATCGCTTTTGGAATAATGTGAATTAAAGAATAATAAAGATGTAACCTCCCCGTCTATTGTTGTATCAGAGACTAGGCCTGCATTTTTGATGAAAGCATAGGTTTGGATCTTTAATGCACTTCCTGCGGATGCAGCTAATTATTTCCAGTGTGCCAGTGACTTCACAAATAACTTGTTTTACTCCACTTCTCCCCGTGATCAAAGTGTGGTTTCACTTCCTCTGGCACCGTATCAACTGGACCTTTTATTTTATGCCATTGAGTGCAAATGGTAATTGAACAAAGCACGTAACTGATCGAAACAATAAAGTTCTACATATTTAAGCGAAAAAAAAAAATGACACCGTTAAATGAATCGGATATAAGGTGAAGTGTGGTATTATTAAACGGTGCACAAATACGGTTATGAGGCCCGTCAGGGTTTTGAATTGTAACCGGTTTCCCATGTGAAAATAGTCAAATTCAGCAGGAATGTGCGCCTATCATAATTCAACAACTAAAAACAGAAATATACAAATAGCAGGGCATGCATTTAAGTGAGTTATGTGACAGGCGTCTAGGCTGTGCGCCATCTGTTTAGTTGCGGTAAAGAGAGAATTTTAATTGGGCCCACGGGCGGGGCAGTGTCTTGGGCAGGGATGGGCAACTGTATGCAGGTTTTTGCTGCCACCAGTTGACGTGTCAATCTTTTGTAGCACACGTCAATGTTATATGACCTACTGTATGTCACTGTGCATTTGTGTAGCTAAAAATGTAGCTAAAATATCAGATAATGTAAATGATTCGGCTAATAAAATAATTGGTAATTAAGAGGGTAAATATTCCATCAAAACATGAAATGTGCAATTAAGAAAAATTAACAGCTTGTTAAAATTCTCGGATCGCAATTGCGGTTGGAACGAAAACCAGCATACACAGGGGGCCAGGGGGCCAGGGGGCCAGGGGGCCAGGGGGCCCCAGGACTGAGTTTGAGAACCACTGCTCTAGCGTGCTATAGTGGCACCTGATGCCGTGGTTTAAACGCCACTGCCTCAATCTCAGGTTTGTTCGCGCACCTGCGTGGCTTTGTTAAGTTCCCGGCCCCATGGTAATGACTTGCTGGAAGGGTTTGTTTAAAATGCAAATCGCTTCCATTTCTGCCTCAGCCTCCGCCCGTCCTTTGCAAATAACGCGTCCGTTGGAAAGCGGACGCGTCAAACAGTCAGAACCTGTCGAAATTCAAACACTACTGCTCCCCCCCCCCCCCTCAGCATAGAGCCTGCGCCTCTGAGTCAACACCGGGACAAGGACACAGGGGAGGATGTTGATTATTGCCGTTAGATGACCGTTATTGTCTCCTGTTGGAAGCCGTCTCTCACTCTGACTCATGGGTCACCACTATTTTTTTTCTGTTTATTTAAAAAAAAAAAGAATGGCCTTTCTGCTTTATTGGACAGCAAGGTGTAGAGAGACGGGGAGCGAGAGAGAGGGAGAGACGCGACAAAGGTCGCGGGGTCAGGTTCGAACCCAACGCAATGAGCATGGCCGAGCCACTCCAGTATTCAGTTTTTATTTTGCTCTGCATCCATATCACATCGTACTACAACAGTAGTATAACGTACAGTATAAAGACTGTAGCCATACAGTATAAAGACTGTAGCCGTACAGTATAAAGACTGTAGCCGTACAGTATAAAGACTGTAGCCATACAGTATAAAGACTGTAGCCGTACAGTATAAAGACTGTAGCCATACAGTAACAGGTGTTTAGTAGACTATTTGGAGGGGAATCCATCATTAAAAAACAACGTATTTCACTGTAGAAATAAAGTAGGAAAAAACCTAAAAACTGTATAGTACAATGTTCAGTTGGAGGTGTTGACTTAATGGTGACTTGTTAAACTGACATAGTGTACTAAGGATCCCATGGCATTCCACAAATAATATAGGTGTACCTGCAATGCAACTGTTACTGCACTCATCTCTCCAACGCAGGGGTGGGGAACCTTATCCGAAATGGGCCGGTGTGTGTGTGCGCGCAGGTTTTTGTTTTAGCCCAGCACTAAGACACCTGATTCTGCTTATCAAGGTCTTGATTGAAGACTGTGGTTAGTTGATTAGTAGAATTTGGTGTCTTAGTGCCTGGCTAAACCAAAAACCTGCACCCACACCGGCCCTTTGCGGATGAGGTTTCCCGCCCCTGTTCTAATGCATGTGATGTGAACTGTTCTGCTGTAAAATGGTTGCCATACAAAATGTAGGCAGTTTGGAGAAAATAATATTGTTGTTTATATCATATTATAATTTTATGGTGAATGAAAAATATCCAGTTTTAATCGGGTTTTATGGTTTTCTGTTTAAGCGATAGACTGTAAGTGTCCTTTTAGTCTCTTGTGAAATATCACAGGGCTTATGTTTGACGGCACTCGTGCCCGTTTTGATGCGGATTTCTTTGAAACCCGGTGATGGTCACGCCAGTGTCGCGCCTTCGTCTGAAGCTGATATTTACTTTGAATTCCCCGGAGGTTGTAACCGTTAGCCGTTAACTCCGAGCGCGTTCACAAAGATCGGCGCCGACACGCACTCTTTGCCGGGGGGGGGCGTGTCTGTTTATTTACGCTTATAAATTGAATTATTATTTTGGGTTTGGAGTTGTGTCCATGTGGGCATTGTAATTATGAACAGTTTGCTGAAAGGATCGCGGTTATTGCGCTTTTGACAGGAAGCCATTCAACAATAGTTGTTTGTCCCCTCTGTATATTCTCTGTGGCTCAATTTCTTCCTTGAGGAAATGGTTTATACGGTTTCAGCTGTTTACCCACCATTCATTCATGCAGCCCACAATGAGTTGTTTATCATACAACACAATGCACAGTGTTGGGATTTTTATTTATGAAGGCTGTAGAAATTAGGTCATCAATGGTTTTGGACTGGGAAGTCCCAGATGCGGGAAACGTAACTCAGTCCTTAACAGGAAACCAATTCAGTTTACGTTCTACTCTTTTTGGACAGTGTGGAGGAAATGCTGGGTGGTTGTGCCTAAATCGGTGCATTTGTCTGAGGGAAATGGGCATAGGCAGAGATGTTGTTAGAACGGTCTTGTCCTTCAGTCACAACCACTAAGACAATAATTAGGAGTGCTTTAAATACAAAGTGCTTTGTAAATATTATAAACCAGGAGTTTAAGAAATACATATATTGGTGAAGACTCAATCATTACAAAATGTTTGGAATCCTAAACTGTTGTCAAGGTGACTTGACAGAACTTCAACAACAACAGATGAACTCAACGCTTCGTTCTCTTTAATCTGCCTTATTTAATATTGCTTTCTTCGCATCCTTTTGCGAATTTGACTGACTTCAAAGGTACCTCTGCTGCACATCACCCTCGGATTATTTCAGATAAGCAGCCTTATCACAAATAGCGCTGAAAGCGTACACTTGACGTAGGCCTATGTGTGTAATCTGTATGTGTGTGTGTGTGCGCGTGTGTATGCAATTTGGGCATACATGTCTGTGTTTGCGTGCATACATGTGTGTGCGTGTCTGTGTGTGCACGTGTCTATGTATGCAATTTGGGCGTGTGTGTGTTTTTGCATGTATGCGTGTGCGCGTGTGTGTGTGTATCTGTGTGTGTGTGCGCGTGTGCATGTGCGTGTCTGTGTGTGTGCGCATGTGTCTGTGTATGCAATTTGGGCGCGTGTGTGTGTGTGTGCGCGGAATGTTGTGGGAGTAGTAGAAGACTAATAGGAGAGAAAGCCATCACATTGCATTTAGACAGTGTGAGTGTCACAGCACCAAAGGTCCACTGCTGAGCTCTCACCTGTTCTAGCACTATTTCTCTCAGGGACAATGGGGAGAATGGAAGAAATAACCTTCACGCATCTCTAGTCTAGACTAAACAAAAGTATCTGAAGACTGAAACCGTTCGGATAATCCATGTTACAGTAATCAGTTTGCTCCGAGTTTTTCAAAACCTCAGCAGCTGTCTGTCTCTTTTTTTTTTTTTTTTTTTTTTGGTAAGCCAAAAAACATTCTGGGAATTGGTTCCTAGGAATGCAGTTGTGTGTCACAGTGTGTTTGCAAATAGATGCTATGTGCTTCTCTGTGGAAACAGAATCTCTCATTCGATTGATCTTGAATGTTATTGCTCTTCTGCATTTCCCTGTGTGTCCGTGCGTCAGGCCAGATGGATTTTGCTGATCAATAGCGCCGTGTTGGAGGGAAGTAAAGAATGGCGTATGCCCATAGGCTGTGTCTCTCCTCAGTTAAATTGATCATTTATTTATTTATATCTAAACTCCTCAAAAAAAGTTCGGAAACGTTATTTCGGTCGATTATTCCTCCCTTTTATTAATACCAATTGGTATTGTATTTTATATCGTTGGAAAGCCTAATTAGTCACCTTTACAACGAGGTACAACTTGTAAGGATCATGTATTCGTGGAATGAGCAACACAGCTAACCGTGTGGGTAGCGGCCCAAAAAAATGTGCCAAAATCCCCTGCAATATTCTTCTGTTGGTATTCACTTTCGTTTTGAGCTTCAGGTGTATGCCAGTCACAGGTGTGTGACAGCACTTGTGTGCATGGGTCCTGCAACTTTGTTGAGTTTGTGTGTGCTCCAAGCATAAACATGCCACGTTTGTCCCTTCAGGATAAGGCCCGTGCAATAGGGCAAGTGGAAGCTGGTGTTCTGGTACACAGAGTGGCAGCATTATTTGGTGTCAGCCCTGGTACCATTTCCAAATTTAGGACCAAGTTCCGTGAGACTGGTGAAGTCAAAGACAGACCACGAAGTGGCCGTCCCAGGAAGACAACACCCCAAGAAGACCGGTTCCTCACCCTTGCTTCACTGAGGAACCGTAGGCTTTCTTCCAGAGATTTACAGGCAAGATTTGCACAACGGTACCACAGACAGATCTCTGATCAGACTGCACATGGCCGGTCTTCGTGCTTATAAGGCTGCCAGGAAGCCTGCAATGACTGCCCTTCACCGTCAGGCCCGTTTGCGCTGGTGTCGACAGCACCGACAGTGGAACCTAAGAATGTGGGGCAACGTCATGTTCAGTGATGAATCAAGGTTCTGTCTGCGGAAGCTGGATGGCAGGATCAAAGTGTGGAGACGGCGTGGAGAACGCTATGCAGATTGCTGCACAGATCGCGTGACACCTTTCAATGGGGGCAGTGTCATGGTGTGGGGCGGTATCTCTCTCACAGGCAAAACAGAACTTGTCATCATTGAAGGCAATCTCAATGCAGTGAGATATCGGAATGAGATTCTGGAGCCAGTGGCGATCCCATATCTCCAGAATCTGGGACCTAACTCCATCCTCCAGGATGACAACGCTCGCCCCCACAGAGCCAGGATCATCACAGAGTATCTCCAGAATTTGGGAGTGGAGAGGATGGAATGGCCTGCCGTGAGTCCAGACCTCAACCCAATTGAACACCTGTGGGATCAACTTGGGCGTGCTGTACGTGCCAGAGTGACCAACGCAACCATGTTGGCTGACTTGCGCCAAATCCTGGTTGAGGAATGGGATGCCATCCCACAGCAGTGTGTGACCAGGCTGGTAACCAGCATGAGGAGGAGGTGCCAAGCTGTTGTGACTGCGTATGGATCTTCCACACGCACTGAGGTCCCTGACAGTGTAAAATGAATAAAGTGTAAAAATGGCCAATATGTGTTGTTTTTTCCTTATTACTGTGGGAGAGTGCAATCATCCAATCCACCAAGCAACTCAAAACGAGAGTGAATACCAACAGAAGAATATTGCAGGGGATTTTGGCACATTTTCTTGGGCCGCTACCCACACGGTTAGCTGTGTTGCTCATTCCACGAATGCATGATCCTTACAAGTTGTACCTCGTTGTAAAGGTGACTAATCAGGCTTTCCAGCGATATAAAATACAATACCAATTGGTATTATTAAAGGGGAGGAATAATCGACCGAAATAACGTTTCCGAACTTTTTTTGAGGAGTTTATGTCAAGGAGCTGCATTTAATATCCTATGATGAGGAGGCGGGAGGGCTTGGCTTTTCTATCAAAAGCATCTTTTTTTTTAAATCAGTTTTCGACAAGAATGTGTCCCTTTCTTTTTTTTCCTTAGCCATTTTCACACTGATAGCTGTTGAAGCTCTACTATAAAGGGATTATTTTGCCCAACTTTCCATTCTCCCTGACCCTTATGTTTTTGAAATATGAACGTTTTATTGACGTACGGTGCTACTGTTCTTTGGGACTATGTCAGGGAAGTGGCTCTATGGTGTTAAGGGAGTAACATAATCCCCCGCCGACCCTAAAACTATAGGTACCATGTTCTGCTAATCAATGGGTGGACTCGTTTTGACCATCTTGGGCTATCCCGCATCACGTGCTGGGCGAGGAGCTCGATGCTGGAAACGAGTATAAACAAGCGCTCTAATCGGCAGCAGGCAACAAAAAGATCCAAAAAACCAGCATGGCTGATTTGGCACTGGTTTTTTTCCGTCATTCACAAGCGCTTTTCCAACTTTCGCCTTATGTTTTTAGCGGGCAAAGTGCGATGCCCGGGCGGATGGTTTTTGTGCAGAACACACCCATTCACTCATGGTCCGGAGGCCGTTCCCTTGCAATCCGAGTCCACCCAGTGACTCTCCATAGCCAATGGCTACAATTGGTTCTAGTCGGTGAGTGATGGATGGCGCGCGGTTACTCCGCCCACATGGGGGTTCACCGTCTGAACCAGCGAAGTAACGCATTGTGAAGCCACAACACAGTCGAGAAAATAAGCATGTCGCTATCAGAAAGGTTACGAGAATATAACGTGAGAGAGAATATAGCCTAACAGACAAACCTGAGAATAGACCTTTGAATAAAAAGAGCGGGGTTCCTGCCTCTGGCCATTACTCTACGGTTTTGTGGCGCTTAGGGAGTAGGCGCCGGTTGTTGCTCCGTCACGTCATCAGTCTTTACGTTAGAGGTCAGTCAGGAAGCCGTGCCGTTTAACAAAATAATAGCCGCTATGTAAACACGGCAGTACGGGGGCGCTGGTGGTGGTACGAGCCGGATAGCTGGGAAGCCGCGTAGACGGTGTTTACATTCCGCCCGCAGCTCGCGCAGCGATACATCTCTGTTCAAGGTCCCGTGGCTCGCCGTGCCCCTGTGGTCAAGGACGCACGCTCGCCAAATTCGTTCGGCTGAACGCTGTCAGTATTTTAAATGGATTTTCAATCTGCAAAGAAAAAGTGTGCCGGATAGACACGCTTATTTAATTTTCATTTCAAAATAACATTTTAGAATAACAAAGGAAAGCTGGAAGGGGAACTTCGGTGTAGAGAATTTGCTTGGATTCTGGCTTTTTTCCCCCAAAGAAGCAAGGACTGCCTAGAGAAAGTAAATTAACATTATTATTATTTTTTTTTATCACAGAATGAATAGTGTTGTACAAAAACGAAATACACCCTATAAACACAAGCTGTGTGTTGAAAGATTTATATATATATATATATATATATATATATAAAGATTTTATACTTGAATTTTTCCTGGACTGGCTTGGATATTTTCCATTTTCTGTTATGTGTAGGTGTGATAGCTATTCTACATTTTCTGGCTCATTTATTGTGCTCGGTACCCCAAGGTTAAAACTGTGTTCCAGCCACAGATTGGCTGGAGTTCGAATTGGTTGTCAAATAAGAATCAAGGCCACTGTTCTTCAAATGGACTCTCTTGCTCTTTTTTTCTCTCTCTCTCTCTCTCTCTCTCTCTCTCTCTCTCTCTCTCTCTCTCTCTCTCTCTCTCTCTCTCTCTCTCTCTCACACACACACACACACACACACACACACACACACACACACACACACACACACACACACACACACAATGGAAAATTGTCAACCGATGAAGGTGAAAAATACATATTCTGAGCAGTGTGTTTCTGTTCCAAATGTCTGAAAGACTTGCTATACATTCTGAATGACTGAGTGGTTTATGTCCAATTAATACATTAATTAATCCAATTTGCGGTATTTGGGATGAAAAGCAGGACATGACTTTGTAGTGAAACATGTCATATTCTTTAGCGTTTAATCTATTAAAATCATTTTTAATGAGCAGCACAGTGACAAATTCTTAGACGGCTTTATCTGTTCACAGTTCAGGTTATTTTTTGCTTTTTACACAGAATATTCAGATTTGTCCATCAGTCTATTTCATGTATTGATACAGTGTACACATTAGAAGACAAAGGCTGCAGTTGCTTTGATAAACTGGGCTAAATTCACATTAGTTTTGTTCATGTTCCCTTCAATGAATCAACAACTGATTGTATGTTTGTCTGATCCAATCAAATCTGTCCTGATGCCTCACGGGAGATCTCTCTTTATTATTGTGTTTCCTCTTTTTCTGCTTTTAATTTGTATTTTAACTTTAAGTCTTTTACTTTATTGCGCAATTTTTTACTGCTGTAAAGCACTTTGTGCTAAATGCTTGAAAGGTGCTACACAAATAAAGTTAATATTTAATCTGGGAGTGAAATTGAGCCATGCTGTCATTTGTTGTGACAGCCTCGATTTCATTGGTCTATGCAAGTGTCAATCACGCCTGACTAGCTTTGACAGATACCTACTGAAACAGCTACAGACACACATGCCCTTTAATAGCAAGGTTGAAACATGCGGCACTTGTGCCCTCCACAAAATGACAAGACGGCGCTTCACAGCTCACGTTCTGTTCCCCTGCGCGGAGGTAATCGTTATTTTTCATCCTCTCTTTCTCTCTCTCTACCCTCCCTCTCTCACTCTCTGACCTCTCTCTTGGCCTCTCTCCTTCTCTCTCTCCTCTCTCTGCTGTCTCTCCCTGTCTTTCTTCTCTCGCTCTCTCTCTGCTCTCTCTTCCCGTCTCTACCTCTCTCTCTTGGCCTCTCTCCTTCTCTCTCTCCTCTCTCTGCTGTCTCTCCCTGTCTTTCTTCTCTCGCTCTCTCTCTGCTCTCTCTTCCCGTCTCTACCTCTCTCTCTTGGCCTCTCTCCTTCTCTTGCTCTCTCTCTCTCTCTCTCTCTTCCGTTGTCGTTTTTTTTACGCTGTCTTGGCCCTTGTCTCTCCTGCCAGGTTAATGGTGACACACTAAATCCCTTTATTTCAGTAAGCCTACGGGCGGCCTCCGCTCAGCGCGTTTTCCTTACCGCTCCTCTCGGACCCGCCGACTGTTTCCGCAAACAGTGTCATGTGATCACACCCCTGCACCATTCCGAACCCCAGTGGCGAGTTATTAATGCCTGTTATCAATTTCACGCTGTAAATATTTCATTATGCTTCCCCAGAATGCATGGGATATTTGACTCAGTAATTCCCAGCAAGAGCCCATTGGTAGTGCCAGCGCCTGAGGGAGACGAGGCCTCAGAATCGGCCTGTTATTAGGAATAATTTCACATTCATATTCACCCCACGTCCGTTTCTGTGTGCACTCGAACCTCGATCGATTCCCTTCCTACGTCTGTACCTCGTGCATTGATCAAATTTGCTAATTGTGGGTTAGCTACGCCAGACCAAGCTAACAGTACAAACAAAAGACAAGTGTGGGTTTATAATTAACGGTAGAAGGATATTTCAGTATAATTTTGCCATCGATGAGAAGATCGCTATCAATCGTTGTATCATCATGGATGGTGCTGGTAAGGCGTTGTCATTATGGCCACGTTACAAGGCCACTCCAAATTTACATTTGATGGATTCCGTATCTAAAAGAGATCAGGGGAAAGCTATAAAATTGGGTACAGAGCTCATCTCCTGTGACCTTAATCTCTACCAGCGGTAGTACACTCAGGGCCTGATGTACTTGCATTTTCTGGCTCGACAACCAAAGTTATTAGCTGGAGTCGCTCATGTTCTGTGTCCGTACACATACGCATATTTAGAAGACCGAGAACGCTTGCAAGTATGAACGAATGACAGGACTCGCTCCTGTATTTACAACGCTGTCAGTAATTTTGTAATAGCGCCATATTTGCTCTGAACGTAAATCTCGTATCTCAATTATCGCGCAGGTGTAAACGTGATCTCGTGATGTCAGTAAACATGGACGCGGACATTCAGTTTTCGTTAGTCTCAGCCGAGAGAAACCGGAGAAGACATGCGTTTCCGCATCTGATCTGGTAGCGAACGTCAACTAATGCTTCATTTCACAGTACTCAACATCGCCCTTAGCACGCTCTATGGAAGTCAGGGAGCGTTGCGCAGTTAATCACTGCGTGTCTCCTACCAGTTGTCAACTCCCGTTCCCGTCCACACTCGCACAACCAAGCTCATTTGCATAGGAGTCAACTTCGGTAGTCGCTACCTGTTCCGAACAGGACTCGTTACTACTAGTTGTCGCTCTCGTTCATAACCGTACTAAGTGTGAACGTGACCGGATTAATCACTAAAATGAGACGACTGTATTTAGCTGTAGTGTGAACAGGGCCAAAGTCATTTAGCATGTGCGAAACCTTTTAGCACACGCAAAACAAATAACATGACCAATGATTGGTCGTGGTATTTGTTTTGCACCAATCATTGGTTGTGTTATTAGCTTTTTGCTGTAGCTTCGGATTTGCCCCAGATCCTGGCCTGGCCTGTAATTTAATTGGGACTGTTAGTAACAGGGAAACAGTGCACCTGCCTGGAATTCATTCACACAGACTCCACTGCCAGAAAACGCTAATTTAATTAACAAGGACACAATGTCAGCGGCAGACATGAAAACAACAAGATTCTCCTGCATGGGAAGTATTGTGGATTGGATGAGGCGTTACTGTTTGCACCGGGCATGAAGACGTCTGTGCTCCTCTCAGACGTGGTAATTGTGAAGCTTGCATGGGAGCCTGTGGGCGTATAACACAGCTGATGTTCGGCTGCTTGCATGAAGCTCCGTTTTAAGCAGCGCCTTTCACACAGTTGTCCCGCGAAAATCAAATTTAACCACCTTCTAAAGAGGTGTCGTTTGCCCTCGTTTCTGTTCTGGAGTCATATTGCTATGAAATGAATGTTTGTGGGGTGAGCGCTGTTGATAGGTTTGTCTTTTGTCGTCAGGCACTAGGCTTTATTTTTTATTTTTGCAGCAGCAGCTGATCCAAGCTCCTTTTTTGCCACACTGTTTTTAAAAGAGGAACAATGTTAAAGGTTATCCGCTAATCCAGTTTTCATTTTCAGGGGCTTTCAGACGGCTTTGCATTAAACACAGCTGGGTTAGTGAATCGGGAAGCCGGCCAGCTCTCAGTGTAGACCCAGGTAATTACATAATCCCTGGCACAATTTGCATCAGTTTGTTTCACCAGAATAAAGGATGTATTTTTCAAAATGAACATTCCCAAAAAGTCATTAAAAAAAAATGAATGACTGCATGGAATTAGCATGGGGTGGGAGGGAGAGGGGGGTGGGGGGTCACTAGGTTTCTGGAATGCGAGAGTAAAAGAGCCTAATTTAGCTTGATTGCAGTATTTTCATTATATTTAGCTTCAGACTCTAGATGGTTGCGTGCATGCAGCCGTTTAAATACAAAGTAAATACCAAGTATTGTAATTTTGTGGAATTCAAACATGGCGACCGCACCGACTCTTTTGAACTCCTGGGCCGTAAACACGTGTGCCTCCTCTCCCGAAAGGCTGTCGTGTGATTCTTTTTTTTGTGACGGGGTCTGACAGAAAAATCCGACATATGGTCTCCACGTGGGTTATAGCTATGATCACAAGTTGGGTAATGCGTTGTCAAGAACAGGAGGCAGTTTGATTGATTTCCCCATTAATATAATTTCTTCTCAGTTCAGGTTTCCATAGTATTGATCCTGACATCAAGTATGGTAATTATATGAGATTTATTATTTCATTTATTTATTTAACCAAGTGTATGCGCACTGTACAGCTGGTGTAGGCAGATTTGAGGAGAGGTACAGGGGTGTCGCTCGGTGGTTTGGGAACTGGGCTTGTATTTAGTTGACCTATTGACCAAGCGAGTCACTGATGCATCAAGCCAAAGTCCATTCTACATTCATAATTTTTTGCATCATAAACTTGAAGTACCTGTTGTTTGTGTTGCTGGTTTAGAGGCTTGTATGCAAACCCTGAGAGAGATCTCTTTCCACGATGCCACTGGCTTTGCTAATGTTTGGTCGCTAAAACGAAACGGCGGTCCTCAGTCTGAGAGAAAAGGACTTTGTGGTTTAAGTCTGGGCTTAAATGTTTTTGTTATGCTTAAACTACCTGCTATTTGGATGCTGTATATGCTTCTGAATTACACCTTTTTATGTAATCATATATATTTACATTGATTCTGGGTTTTTAGGAAGGTCACCAAGGAATAAGAATGTCACCGTGTGCTTTAAAGACAGTCTGGGTCAGTCTGTTTATTTATTAAGACCTTATTTTCACAAAATGACGTCTGTTTTATTTCACCAGATTTATCTGACTCTTCAGCAGCGTGATACATTACATTGTGTTGTGTAGAGATTTGCAAAAAAAGATTAATAAAATCTGTCTGCTCATGGTAATGAGATAATTTTTTTGTTGTTGTATCGAGTCACTTGGATTGACATACAAGACACTACATACATAATAAAGATAAATGTAAGACTCAATGCATGTAGCTTTCTCTGTTGAATTAATTCAGTGTTGTCCACATTTCAATACATGAGGAAAAGAAATGTGATTTTAAAAATGTTGTTTAAAAAAAAAAAAAAAAAAAAAGGAAAATATGTGCATTGAGGTTTGATTACAGAGCCTTATTTGGCATTTGGCTACTAATATGAATTCCGAGGCTTGCTTCCATGTGTCTGGCTAGACCGTTGACGTGCACCCGTGCAGATTTTCTCATTTCTTACAGCGTACATAAATGTAGGAAACTGGTAATAAATCATCGGTCAATAGTGGTCAATAGCTTGGTCATCCATATAATGGGCCATAGCCTGGGCTATCATACACACTGTGGGGTGTATGGAGACTTTGCGATTGAGAAACCTGTCGGGTCAAATTAAATCTGCCTGGGAAAAGTCAGTCGGGGCAGTTTTAATTGTGCTGGCTGTTAAGAATGAAATTGACCAGGAATGAAGTGATTCTGTGCATTGATTTCACTCTATCATCCTCTCTCTCTCTCTCTCTCTATCTCTCTCTGTCTTTTGCTCTCTCTCTCTCTCTATGTCTCTATGTATCTCAGCACAGTCGAAACTATGATTCGGATCTGATTGCGTGGCTACATGCAAGCGAAGCTGCCGCGAACATAAAAGGCCATTTTTTTTTTTTTTTTAAAAGCGCACATTAATGTTGGACCGCAAAATATCCCAGTGACCACACATCTTTAGCCATTCTGTGGGCCTTGGTTATCGATGGCTATGGCGCTCCTCTTCATGATGACGGGGATATCTGTATCTGTGGGTTGATCCGTAGCGATTGTTTTTGTCAGACATCCTTTGCGATGATTGCGTCCTTTTTTTTTTTTCTTCTGTTGTTAGACTGGCCTTCCTAAGAGCTCTGTAGTGTTTCTGCCCTGCGCACTTATTCCTGATGCGTAAATGCACTCGAGCAGCCATCTGTTTTCCCCGAGTCTGCTGTAGTTGCGTTGGATGCGGTTTGCTGTCCCCGAATTTTTTTTACGAGATTATCTGGCGTGTCTTGCGAGCCATTAAATTTGCATGACGTGCTTGTGTCTTCATCAAAGCTTTTTCCGTCTCTTTTCCCCACCCCTATATATTTAGTGCACTTTCCCAGATTCTTACGTAGCTTTGGCCACTGAATAAATCAGCTGTCGAGTACTTACATGTTTCCTACCATGCAGGAGCTCCACCAGTGATTTAGGGCCCATGAAAAGAACTCACATTGGGCCCCACCACCATTGAATGAAGTTATACATGATCCTCCTGTAGTTTTTGGCTCTTGCCCTCTAGAATTATTACCACCTTTCTCCCCAGTCCCCACTTAAAACTGCCCTGGCGCGAACCACAGGCTATAGGATAGCTTTGAGTTGAATAAGTTCTCTAACTTGGATATGAATTACTCAGAGGCTGCCATAATTGCTCCACAGCCTATAATCATATTTGTTTGTGTACTGCAAAGCAATGCAAACCTTTTTTAAAAGAAGGCAACTCCTCCAGTTGGAGCATACTGCACATCTGGAGAATTTCAGCTTCATTTTGGGGATAGAAAAGACTACAATCTTATCTCAAGAATTTCATTTTTCTCTTTATTTATTTTCTTGCATACAGTCAGCATGCATTTATTTTCCTAACTTTGTCTTAAAGAACGTCAATTGATTCAGTTGATGTGATTGATATGGATTAAAGCTGTTCCATTCACTACCGTTTTGAAATTCTACTAGAGAACATTCTTGAAAGCAAGATGAACTGGGAAAACGTCATGGCCTTATTTGGCCGGGCTGCGGAGAGATCGAGCCCATTGTTACAGCTTAATGTCACTGTGACATCATAATGGCAGTTTACAGCAGCAGGCTGCCACATCTCATCAAATCACCCACCAGGACACGAGGAAGTAGTCTTTCACCAGTGTGATTCATATCACTTAATGCCAGCACCTTAGTGGAATGTTTCTCGTCGTACAATTACCCCTATCATTTCATACAATTACCCCTATCATTTCATACAATTACCCCTATCATTTCATACAATTACCCCTATCATTTCGTACGAAGTTGATTGCTGCTTCCGTTTACGATAATGAGCGATTATATTTTCTTGTTATAACTTTCTTGGACTGGGAAACTACAATGCAATGCAATCCAATCAAAATAGCCTGTGAAGCCAATGCAAACATGTTTATTGAACATAAACATCCTGCTGTGCAGTTATTAGCCCAATATTGAGATATTGCATAACTTGCCTGGGAAAAACCATTTTTGCTACCTGTAATAATAATGATTTATGGACAAGGGCAGGTAATTGTGTTGCCAGTAAACCCAGCTTGCTGTTCCTGCATATCTATCTTGCAGCGTGCGGATCGATGAAGCGGTTTAAAATGGACATACCCTTCCTCCTCAGGCCTTTGCAATTATGCTCACACTCACTCACCATTCAATTACTTTTGTTTCATCAAAGGTTTACTGTGGACAGCCTCTGTAACCTAGTGTAAGATTTATGCATTGGCCAAGGGAAGGTTCCGTAATTTTTCACATGGTTAGTCAACACATCACCATTGCACCATATATCCTTGGCTTTAGTTTTTATTAAAAGGCGTCTAGAGCTGAGAGAGGAAAAAAAAAAAAAGCTTTTGCAATTAAATTTGGTAGCCCCTCCCATGCAGGCCACAATACGATCCACATTTCTACAGCATTGCCTGTGTCTTCAATCATTTTTCTATGACTGTAATATATTTGACCACACTGCAGTTTGGGAAATACCCTGCTAAGTCTTCCTGCTGGTCTTTTTTGAAATTCTAAAATAAATTTAATATATTTTATGAATGCATATACACAATATATTCATGTAAATTGAGAATACATGACAACAAAATAAGAATACAAAAACAATAATAATAATAACAATAAAAGTGCTCATTATAAGCGCACATCCGTCTTTTGTCTGTGAGTAAAGTAAGCACGGAACTAGATTGGAGAAAAGATTGCGACACTTTGTAATGTGATAGATGATTAATTAGGCTCTTCGCAGAAGGAGTTATTCACCATGTTATGCGTGTGACAGAAATTCCAGTGGCAATGTTTCATCTCGTTTCAAAAGCATTCATTCAGCCAGTCAGCCATTTTAATTCATTCTTCTAATTATTTAGTTCCTCCTGCTTGTCAGTTTGCAAAGGGGAATGATCTGAAAGGATATAGCGTCTCTTTAAATTCCCGCAAAGATCTTTCGATGCAAGGTGGCTCTTGGTTTTTTACACAGTGGGAGCAGGCAGGTCATTGGAAGCGAATGCAGTGGAGTTCCTCCACCCTGAATTTGTACGATGAGTGTTTAGCTTGTATAATTTTAATATTATATTCAGAAATATGGTTGCAAAAAAGCGATAATTAAGTGTTAAATAAAATATTTTAGAATATTTCAGTGAGGCCTTATGTATGAACTATCTACATCCGAAATGAGGGGAGCCCCACGTTTAGTGTTTCTTTTTCACGTTGTAATTCTCTTTAGTCGTCTAGAATCAGTGCTGATCTAACTCATTGGCCGGTCACTTCTTGGCACTGCGGACTGTGGTGACCCACGCAGTCTCCAGGATACCCTCTAGTGGAGGAAACAATGATATGCCAAAGCACTTGTCAGTCCCTGAAGGTTGAAATCATTGGGATGGAAACGTTCTGTTTTGCCCTTTAACCCTTTGAAGAGTAGGTTTTTTGGAATGTTGTTTTGTTTTTTTTTTCCAAAATTAATTCAAAGTCAGTGTTCTAGAACTCGCTTTGAATTACCAATAGTGATTGTTACATCAGCATTAGAATGTTCAGTTAAGAACATTCTTATCACATATTTGTGATCTTACACCTGTTCAAGAAAACTCTTAATTTTAATTAATCCTGAATGAAATGCCTACCCCTATTCCCCTGGTGATAGACAATGCGAAAATGTAAAGCAAATTGTGTATTAAGCAAATAAACCAATAAAACGATTTATCCAAGTTCTTCAGTCGAGGCAAACCAGTCTTCAGTAGAAACAAAAAAGAAACTGCTCGATGGTTGATGTAGCAGGCCTGTTTGTGCACGTTCCCAGAGGTCATCGGGGCCTTGGGTTAGTTGGCGTATCCTTGTCTGGCTCGTTCTCCGGCCCCGGGGCCAGGTTTTGTTGAGAACACCTGTCGCACGCACAGCGAGAATGCCCTGCTACCGTTGGTAACGGACTCCGCGCAAAACAAGGTTCTCGTGTTCACCAGAGCAGAAGCGGCCCTTTGCCACGTCAAGGTCACATCTGAGTGAGTCTGACAGTCCCGAGAGACGGCTGCATTACACACTGGAGGGGGTGTTCGGCCGGTTAACCGTTAGTTTGGGGCGGAGGGGACGAAACGCGACTCCACTTCCCAGTTCAATAACGCTTAATTAATTATTTTCCTTTTCTTTAACCAGATGCAGACTTACGGCCAGACCAGCTGCTCTTTTTTTAAATTTTTAAATTTTTTTTTTTTTCTTCTTCTCACTTTGGAATGTTGAAGGAATGTGCTATTTAATTATGGGTTATCGTGATCTTAAGCCATCATGATTATTGTTTTCCCATGCAGTCGGGAGATGTATTAACACATGTCATCAAAATGTAATCTTGTGTAGGAGACAATGATCAACAGCCTAGAATAACGTGTGCGATCTGAATTGTGCCAATTCTCTCATGCGCTTGTACAATGTTGGACCTGTTTTCATAGCATTTTGGCTCTCAAATGTCACTCGGCTCAAACATTAGGTATGATAATTAAAGACCTTGACGTTGACATTAGGCACCTGTCGTGAAATTATTTTCGGGGAGGTTTGATCTGCACCGCCTGGCATTTTACTCGTAATTAATGTTGAAACAAGGAACAGGAAATACGGGGAGCTGAGCAGTCCGTGCTGTTGTCTTTCTCGGTGTTTACAAGCGGAAGGCGATATCCTACCACTGGTCAAAAAGCATACGTAGCCCTGGCTGTGCTACAAAATGGCCGACTGCATTTATTCTGCCTGTAGCTGCCTCATGTCAAGCCTCGCTGTTTTCACATCCAATGCGTTTTTTGAGATTCATACGATATCTCTGCATAAATAAGCACCGTTATTATCATAATGTTGTTCTTCCTCAAAGACACCCCCCATTGAGAAAAGAAGCGGGGGGAGGGGGTGGAAATAAGAATAATCGTAAGATGCAAAAGAGTGGGAAATGAAATGAGTGGCAGTACCAGGCCGTGGCATGAACAGAGCTAAATGTCCTGTAAGATACATTTGTCCTGTTGAGTGATGTAGCACTTTTTTCCATTAAGAAAATCCCTGAGGTTCAAGCCCCCGCCTCCTTTTTTTTTCCTCCTCTCAGCTTGGCTTTGATGGCCTGTTTCTTATGACGCCCCCCTGGGAATTCTGACAAAGACGGAGTCGGAATGCTGCCTGTTGCTCCGAACGCCTTTTCCCTGTCTACAATTCCCTGCAACCCCCCCCTCCCTCCATACCCCGCACCAGCCACACCATATCACCCTCCCCCTCTCCCTTGCTCGCCTGGCTCTCCGACTGCTATATCCATATTTTGTTTGAGTAGCTGCTCTCCCATCCGTACAGGCGTCGTTCAGTGTTCCCGTATTTGCTAATGGGCTCAATTACGGCGCGGGCGTGGCGGAATGTTCCGGGGGGCGGCCTGATGAACGGGTTCGGGTTCGAGGGGTAGGGATGCGCTGCTGCTCTTCCTCGGTATGCAGACATCAGCTCAGGCTCAAGGCCACTGGTCTAAGTGATCTTTGTCTTCCTCCGCTGGGCCTGGAATGCCAACATGGAATGAGTCTGTTTCTGAGGCTCACCATAAGACTTTGACCCTTAGGATAAGGATGGAGCCAGGCTACGATCTCCCCTCTCTTAATATCTCTTTAATATGGCACACAGGTGTTTTGCTGTGCTTACATTTATCCTTTTTGACTTTATTTTGTGTTGAAATGATTAAGGGAATCCCTGTATCGTAAGGAATAGTTTTTTAACGGTTTAAAAAAACATAAAAACAACACAATAACTATTATTTGAAAAATAGTGCTCATTGACTAAAACAATGATATTTCAGTCGTGAGGTCATACAAATCCCAATCCCCTCCGACAATCCGGAGGTGGATATAATTTGCCCGGTGATGCGTCTGTGAGCTCTTAGCGAGCGCTGAAATGTGAAGAGGTTGTGGCACCCTCTTGGATGCCGCCACGCTAGCAGGTGAGTTATTTTGCTGTAAGCGGTGAACTTTTGACCTCTCCACTATATCTTGTGGTAATGAGGGTGCAGTCTGCACAGAATGGCTAGAAGTGTCTGGATGGCTGTCTGCTTACGGGCTGTGTGAATGTAGGAAGGCAGGTTTGTGCTTTTACTCCCTCTAAATGACAAATTAATTGATTTTTGGAAGCACTATAAAGTAAGTGTAAATTGCAGAAGCTGTCTCAGTCCATCAATCAGATTGCTTTATATCTCTGTGTTTCCATACATCAAGCTCACTAAAAGTGGCAATGTGTGGTAATGAATGTGTTTGGGTATAAAGGCATTAGCGGCCTCCGTTAATGTTATGCGGCGTATTGGCGGTTAGTTAGCTTTTTTTTTTTTTTCCCTGCTAGCTTTTGTCCTTTTTCCAGAACATTCTATAATACAGACAATTATTACATTTTTCTCCTCATTTTTGTCTTGTCAGAATTACAGTCTATTATCTTTTATTTATTAATTTTTTTTTTTTTTTTGTTCAGGGTGCATGTACAACGTTTATTTTAAATGCTACCATTTGATCTTTTGTACCAAGGCTATCGTCTATCAGCTTTTCATCTATGGTCCCTGGGCACGTTACAATCATACAACACCTGAATAAAGATACAAATACAGACTTGAGGTCCTTCGAGTTGATTGAGAAAATGGAGGGCCATTTTGTCAAGTAGCAACACGTATGGCAACTGAAACCATGGAAACTGAAAAGAATGCACACATCCGGTGAGCCCTGGTGAGAACATGCCATTCATTTTGTTGGGGAATTTTTTTTTTTTGTTCGCTCCATAGCAGCTGTATATTAATTTTAACCATTTCCTTTTGGGCTCAGGGTTGCTTTCCCGCCTCACAGAAGGAGGACGGGGCATTTTCTCTGTTCCTGCTGCATTTAAAACAAAGAAAAAAATCATGCTGATAAATTAGAAAAAGGTGCATTATGGGGCCGTTTTTTCTGTCAGTGATTCAGCCGAATGTCTAAGGGGGGGAGGTCATGCTGGTGATTGCCGGCAGTAGAAATTTACAAGCGGTCAGCCCGGGATCGCCGCCGCCACCGACGACTCGGCTGCTTCCCGTCCGCTGCCTGGCCGTGTGATTTCAGCGCGGGGTGACGGACCGCTTTTTGTTGACCTGCCGAGCGCCGGCGCGTATTACTCACCGTCTGTTCACTCCCGGGCCTAAAGGTCACGGCCCTACACCATCCGATAAATCTGAATGCGCGCTTCCCGTGTTTCCGCCTTCCCATCTTTGAGAGGGAGAGCGAAAAAAACCCACAGCCTGTTCACCTTTTCTTGATTTACCTGATTTAAGTCCATGTTGGACAGTTTTGATAATTTGCCATTTTTTTGTTATATTTGTTGATGAACAAGGGGTTGCTAAATGTTCTCACTATGCGTACAGCCTGAGTAAAGTACTGCAGAAATGGCTTTTGTGAGTTTGCTTCACAAACCAGCTGCAGTTATAAATTCAAGGCTGCATGACTTAGCTTCATCTTGCTAGGTGATGCTGAGCTTTGATTGGCTGTTGGGCTACTGGCTGCCGGTTACCAGTTGTCGTCAGTGAGAAATTCATCTCTTCAGATGACTGCTCCTGAAGCACTCTGGGGCTTGTAGTTTGGAAAACAGTCAAACACATGAGTGCATACAAATCAAATGAAAGAACATAATGGGTAACTGATGAGGTTTATTCAATATGTCATGTCTTATTTGTGTGAAATTCTTGTTTGTAATGGACGTTTCCTTTCTTGTTTCCGTCCTCCCAGGACTGACAAGTCCAGCTGCCTCTTGTCATGTGATGCCCTGGATTTCTAAATCACCGTGACAACGCAAGGAACACTTACAGGTATCACTTTAAGACCATTTAGATACTGTACGCACAGTCTGTGTTTATTGTAACCTAATAACAGCAATAATCCTTAAATAGTCTTTTTATGTTTTAACTCGTTCAATGCCAGAGTGTTCTGGAACACTGTCTCAAAAGGGAATTCCCCCAAGTGAAGTTTGCAAGTGAAGTTTACGAGGGTGGAGCAAAAACTGGATTGGGATGCAGCCTAAGCCTCAGCAGTGGCAAGCCAATATGGCTGCCGACATTCAAAATTTTTAGATTGATCCTGTCAATGTGCAAACTTCTATTTACCTATTCCAACATAATTTTTTGTTAATGAGGATAGATCGCACTAAATAACACACCTTCTGGTTCAGTTCACTATTAGAACAATGTCAAGCAATATTGATGGAAATATAAATAATTTATTGTCAGTGCTTAGTTTGGTTAACTCTTACATTGGTGATGTGTAATAATAGTGAAAACAGTTTTTCATAAAAATCAGCTGTTGTATAACTATAGATATGTAAAAATGAACAATAAGCATAATCACTGGTCATTTGTATAGATATGTACAAATGTGCTGTCCACGTGAGTTACATTGTATCAACCGTTTCAAACAGAAACAGCTATCCTGAGGCAAAAATAACAAAGACTCAAATCTGTGGTGTGATGGACTAATTCAAAACGGAACCAACAAAATGATGGTTCATTTGGGAAATAACTGGACAGAAGTAGAAAACAGAGAATTATTAAATATAAGTCTGGAAAGGGATATTATAAAACTAATTGATGGTAGGCTACTGTCAGTGATTCAAGCGTTTACCAGACAATCAGGGAACGACTGAAAACTAGGGGAGTACTTTTCTCCCGTTACTGAGACAGTAGCATGGCAGTAGCCTAGTTTGTTATATTGCCCACTTGATTGTGTTCAATTTCTTTATATTCTTGGTCATTGGTGCAGAAACGTGTTGGTACAAATTGACGGGATGCGTTATTCCCACGCTCTGATGTTGGTTTAGATGGTTAGACATGAGGGTTTTTTTAAAAAAACATGGGATAAATAAAACTTAAAATATTTCCATCTAGAACCGTGTTAAAAAAAGAAAAAGACTGTAAAAGAACGTAATTGTAAATTGGTCATCGTTTAATTTTTCCAGACTCAAATGCAGCTTCTTTACCGATGTAGCAGAGTAAAGATAAAAATAAAAAACTTGTCGACTTCAGTAGGCACTTTAGACCGTTTGTATGTTCCCTGCGGCACTGAATGAGCTAAGGGTTGTAATTTTTTTTTCAGTTTCACTTTTCAGTTTATATTATTTTCTCTTGGAAAGTTTCATTACCTCCAATCAGTGGCCTATGCATACATCTTGTAGTTAAAGACACCACATATAGCACACATCGGTTTGTACATTTTACACAGGAAGATGTTGTGACGTCACTGTTAAACGCAGGCTATTTGCACTTGTTCAACCGAGCTGGCGCGATATTTATGGAGTCAGTTTTAGGGTGTGTGCGCCCATTAACATGGGAAAATATTTGCCAGATTACCGGTAAGGCTTTTATATCTTCTCTCGGTTGATCATTTCAGTTCCATGCCAATCTGCATTAAGCATGTTTTGATTATGCTTCGCGGCACCGACAATGTTTTGTGAGTAATCATGCAAAACGGCAGCTGGCTTATATATTCTGCGGTGCCTGGAGTCTGCCTCTCCCCGTGCCTCTGCCTAATTAGTCATTGTTTGTGTCTCGCTCTCCCCTCCCTCAAACGACGCAGACTCGCCCCGTCTGTAGCCCTCTTATTCCGTTTTACAGACGGGAATTAAGCGCGGTGAATTGCGCACAAACGAACGAACGAACGAACGAACGAACGAACGAACGAACGAACGAACGAACGAACCGAGCGGTAGCCCTAGGTCCCGCGCTGAAACAACCAGTCGAGCTCTTGACGCCGGCTTGGTATCCAGGTTGCCATTACGTCAAGTCAAGTCAACTTTATTTATAAAGCACATTTAAAAAGACTACCGTCAACCAAAGTGCTGTACAATTCATAAAATACATGGATGACAATGACAAAGGATACAACTTTTAAAACAGACACAAAAACAAGGCAATAATGCACAGAATACACAACAACTATGACAGATCTCGTGTGATTGAAACAAGTGAGAAAAGATGGGATTTGAGTTTAATGGGATGGGATTTGATGGGATTTAATTTAAAAGTGTTTATGGAGGGTGCAGATCTAATGTCAGGCAAACTGTTCCATGGTCTCGGAGCGGCCACAGCGAAGGCCCGGTCACCCTTCAGCTTTAACCGAGACCGGGGAACAGGAATAAATAGTTGGGTGGAGGACCTCAGTGGGGTGTGGAATAGGGTTGAAGAAGATCACAGATGTTTTCTGCTTTATAAACAAACAATAAAATCTTAAAATTAATTCTAAAACTAACTGGGATTAAAGGAGACGAATGATTCAATTGTTTGTTTGTTCATTCAGTTGTAGCCCTTGAGTGCCGTTTCTTCTGGATTATTGGATTGTTATCGTTCTGGATAAACCTTAAAGAAGATTAAAAAGGTTACAAAAATGGGCAGACGACTTAGAAAGGCGTGTTTTTTTTGTTTTGTTTTTAAACCATCCGGTAGTAGAGAGATCAATAAAATAAAGTTATTGATTTATTCTAATTGGGTGCAGTACATGGAAATGTCTAAATATTGTGTCTTTTCTTATTAATTATACTAGAATCCAGCGCATATTTCAGGAACGGTTCTGCTTTTAAAGAGGAAATGCCAGGAGGCATTCAATTTTTGATGTTGGCCACTCTTAGAAAAAGCATCTCACAAATTCCGACTTCTATTCGGGTTGAAATGTGTCATATTAATTATTGCCTGTACCAAAATCTCATTATAAACATCTTAATATGCACTGACATTGAATTAAGATCTCAAATTGATGTACCTTATTTGCCTAATACATGGTCACTTTGAATCTACTTTAATTCAAAAGATAACTGTAGACGGGAGACTGTCTCCAGGCTATTTTCCTGTCGAAATCCGAGAGGTCATATTTCACTGGAAGCATTTCTCATAATTGTATGACTATCCATTACTGCCACTATTAGTACGTGTATATTGTGGGGAAGTTATTTATTTGTTTTTCTTTTTATGTTAAAAAAAAACAGTTTAGCTTCACGTTCATCGATCACTTTTGACATTCTGTTTTGTTTTCCTTTTCAATTACGGAGACATTGTTTTCCCTTGACATTGTGATGATGGAAGAGCTTGAGCTCTTTTCTTTGTCATGGCCTGCTTCTTTCCAGTACTCCGAGCCACCGAGTTTTGAAATGTGTTTTGGTGAATGAAAGAGACCAGGAGACCAAAATAAACGCATCAAAGCGGGTGTAATGCTTGGAGAATTCATGCACGTGTGATTGTATGCGTCCTATGTGTCGTGCAATGGCTTTTGACGCAGACATGCAGTGCATATTCTGGACAAAAAGTAATTGGACAAATTAACATAAACTTAAAGTCATCATATTTAATATTTGGTTGAATATCCTTTGCTTGCCATGACTTCCTGATGTCTGTGACCCAACAACATCAAAAGACTCTTGATATCTTATTTCCAGGTACTCTTCCAAGCGATACTATAACCTCTCTGCATTTGAATGGATCTCTATGGGAATTGAGGGGTGGGAGGCTAGATTAAGCTGTAAATTACGCTGGAATGGTATGGAGCACATGGTTAGCTGAATGACTGGAAGTCATCAAGGGTTTGAGGTATTAAACGAGCCTCAAACCATCATGCCAGATATGCAGTAGATCTGGATGGATCACTAAGTTGTTTCTCCTGACTCATTTTCCTATTGAGCCAAAACAATGTGTCAATGTCCAAATACTGCACGTGTACAGGGTGTTTTAGAGTCGAGTGGAATTTACATAGATAGCTTTGAATTCCATTTACAGTACTTGGGTTTTAACTAACACCGTCTTTGCACAACACACTTTGTATTACCCAAATGTGTCTATTTCAAACTTAAAGGGAAATTTTGCATAAAATTGAATATTCTGTCCTTGCCTTAAAGTGTATTGAGCACTGTCTGGTATGAATATGCAGCAATCCCTCTCTCTAATGTCAGAGTGATGAATGGGTGCTTGATTTACAATGTTGTTCAAGAAGAAGTCGGCTGTTTTTCTGAATCCCCTTCTGCGGGTCGACGTCCTGGAGCATTTAAGGCATTTCAGTTGTCGCTCTGTCTTGCTACCCCCCCCCCCCCCGAATATCAATATTCTTTTGTTGAAATTGAGCGCGTTCGCCTTGTCTCCGTCTAACGCCAGTGCAGGGAATGTGATTTGCACAAAATGATTATCTGCAGTCACAGGAGGGAAGAAGCAGAGGAGCAGAGCATTCTGGGATTTAATTGTGGGCTAAGGAGCTTGAAGTAGGTCCGAAAGCCACATAAGCATTCAAAGTCATTAAAAATAATATAGAGCTTTTCGATATGGCCACCAGCTGTATAACGCAAAAAGCACATTATAGATAGGTCTACCGTGTTTAAAACGTCCATTGAAACTACTCTTTTAATTGTATGCACCGGCGTAATTTCAACTTTGGGGAGAGACACTGCTGGACCACCTAGTCTCACGTAGTCAGCTGTCAAGTCTCACAAGCATACTAGATAGCCTAGGGACCAATTCATATGAAAATATTGGTGGTGACCTGTCACCCTGTCTCCCCCCAAACATGTATGGTTGTATATCTTTTTTTAACGGTTGAATTTTGGAAGCTTTGGGACGTGTGAGAAGCAGGAAAGCCTTTGGTCTCGTGCTCACACTAAGACTGTGCAAGGTTGAGTGCCTGCAAAAGCCTGTCTAACCAACATGACTAATCGCTGTTGCCGGATTGCTGTAATCCTGCGTACAATGTGCAGCGTGCGACTCTGCTCCTTCAGCTGCCCGTAGGAAACTGCTGGAGCCAAGTCTGGCTCTGATGTCGTTCGGGGGGGGGGAGAGGTCGGACTGTCTCGTCAGACGCCGCATTTTCTGACAGGCTACGGCGCGTCGCTTCAGGGCACATACACAGTTCCGACTGCGCGATCTTTCGTCTGCCGTTCCTTCACCGATATGGGGGCTTTCCGTTGGGACGAGCTTCCGCTGAACCCAGGTTATCTTTTTCGGGCGAGACATTAAAATCGAGCCCCTCGAAGGCTGTGGTGGTTAAAGATTCCATGCGGTCTAAAATTTGGGGGTCCTGACAAATTTCCCACTGAGGTTTTCCTAGACTGTCTGGCAAAACAGAACCGCTCCTCTCAACCGGATGTGTGCTCGTGTTTTGGTGAAAAATGACTAAGATCTTGCAGGTTTGTGTCAGCGCTTGCATGTTGTGTCTTTTGTGCAGATATGTCTGTCATAGAATTAAAATTGTAATATTTTAGAAAGCTATTGTTTATGAGTTACTGCATGGGGTTTTGTATTCTGTAAGATTAAGGATGACATATTTGACAGGGTAATGTTTGCACACCGCTGTCAATCAACACAACGACATAGCCAGAATTAATTTAATTGAAATGGTGAACTGGAAGGTCATGGTATAATTGAAAACAATTTGTGGATGGAAAAATAAATTGATCTGCGCCCTGTCGCTGGAAGAAAGTATAATGGATTAAAAATCAAGTCTTCCCATAGCCACTGTTTTACACACAGACTGCGGTAGTGGTTTGCTGTGCAAAGCCTTGTTATCTATATCCTCTGCATAAAAAGAGCCACCACCTTCTAGCACTTTTATGAAAGCGTATATCATGTTTTTTTTCCCAGTGAATTATTCAAGGATTGCGTAGTAAACATGCAATTTGGACGTTTTTATGCGACTGGGTATTAAACCATGACCATCCAGCATTTCAGGAACGTTAAATTCAAAAGCTGGTTGGGGAAGAAAATGATAAAAGTAAAAAAAAGATGGTTTGAGATGAGCGCTGTAACACAGGCTGTGGAGAGCGATGATTAGGGAGATAATGCTCAGTACTTGGATCACAGAAACCTCTGATATAGGATACTTAATCCCCTTTTGCGCCTAGCCATTTCCTCCCTGCCCTCCAGCAGTACCTTTTGAATGCGCGTCCGGTCCTCGCTCCGCTGAGACCCACGGTCGCTAATGGCTAACGAGACGCGCGTGGAAGACGTGAAAGGGTGGGAAACGCAAATGCGGTCTCTTTGTTAAATTCACCTTTCTTTTAAGGAACGCCAAGACACCGGACGCCCTTTTGTACTGTAGACTCCAGGACTAAGGCGCGCGTGTCAAAAACAAACATCGGCCGACTGTCATTTGGTATTGTTAAGGAGCAACTGCATCCAGCGAGGCAGCGGGTTTCTCCCCCTCCGTAGCCCTTGCCCAAAGCCGCTTTGAGATACCCCTCACCCTGAGGTAATCAACGTTGTCAAATAGCGCTTAAAACGTGAAGAGATCTGTTGATGCGAGAGCTAATTTTGCTCTTTGGTTGGGTCCAGACATCACGCCGGACAAAAATATTCATTGTGACAAAAAAGCCATTGTCTGGGTCCCTTTATAGGCAAAGGAAAGCACTCGTCACTTTGAACTGATAAGAGCCGTTTGAATGCAGAGGAGAATCTTAGTGCACTGCGCTCATGAATGCCTTGGCCTACGGCCTGTTCTGAGACTGATTGCCGTGTTGGAAAATTGTCATCTTCAAAAACTGCAGTCCGTGTCAGCCCTCCCTAACATGTATTTACTGCTTGGGCCTGGTGACAAACTCCCAAATTCATGGCCTGCCTTTTAATTAGAAATAATTTCTTGTATGGTAGGTGATGAATCGCCCGGTCAATATATGGAACTCGGACTACGGATGAGGAACGACTAAACTGGTAGCTCACGGAGTTGCCCAACTTGGCACTTTGTCTTTTCGGGAAATATTTTGTTTGGGAGCGAAACTGCATGCTGTTGTTTTCCAACATTTTCAAATAGTTTCTGCAGATCACATAAAGCTTTGCAGCATTTATGTAATCAATGAACCCACCCGGGTTCTAACAGTAGCACTGCCTATGCCCAGGACACCACAATCAAGCACAATGTTAAAGTACTGGTGTCTTGGGGGTGTCATTGATGTATCGGTAGCATCTAGTGCAGTTACGTACCCCAGGGTGGGGAATCACCTCCTGTCAGAGCCAGTGTTGGTTCTGGCTGAGAGGTCCTGTGGTCATGTCATTGCCCAGGGAAGGGAGGTTTTCAGTTGGGAAGGCATCGCCCATCTCATTATGCCATTGCTTCCTTATTATTGGCGGTACGGCGGTGTAGCGGTTAGTACTGTCGCCTCGCAAGAAAGTGGTTCCGATGTTCGAGTCCCAGTCTGGGGACCAAAGACATGTAGGTCAGGTTAGGTAAACTCCTGCCGTTGCCCTTGACCACTGCACTGGCCTCAGAACAGGAGTTGGTCCCCGGGCGCAGCACAGTGGCTGCCCACTGCTCCTAAGTAGTAAATGCAGAGGATAAATTACCCCACACGGGTCCAATAAAGAATATCTTATCCATTTCGCGCCAACTTCAACTACTGCCCACCGACTGACTGGCGGAGGATGGGGGTCCCCTGGGGTTCTCCTGAGGTCTTTTCATTTTTTATTTTTTTTTTATTTTTTCCTCACCACTGTTTGAGTGTTTTTTACCTCATATTCTGATTTGTTTTTTGGGTTTCAGACTCTGTCTCTGCATATTTCCTGATTTCCCCGTAAACCGTCTTTGTGACAGCATCTCTCTATTAAAGAAACGTGCTACACTAATCAAACTGAATTTAGATTGATAGCCAGGGTTGGGGTAAATTCCATTTTCAATCAGTCAGTTCAGTTCACAAATTGAGTTTGAGTTCATTTTGTGAATTGGACTGATTCGAATATGGAATTGACCCTAGCACTGGGGAAGGCACTTCTGGGTAGTGAAGTTCCTGCAATCTGCCTGTGCCTGCTGCTCGGACAGCTCAGTGCCCCAGTCCAATGGCTGCCCACCTAAGTTAATGGACTGCCCTGAGAAGCTGGATTAACGTGATTTCTGAGGATAAGCATGCCAGCTTGCACTCTCCAAACTTCCAGAGGCGTGGCAGACATCGGACAAGCTTAGAATTTCAAGCGGGTAGAAAAAAAAGATTCAAAGATTTTAAACTAGTGAATAGTGAAGCAAAATGATTTATTATTATTTTATTTTTTTTACTGTTTTTTACAAAACACAGTTTTATTGTTTGTTTAACCGGTAGGTTGTAGATTGTCAATTTAAGATCATGACTGAAACTAAATTAAAAAAAGATTGTTTTGTTTTTTTTCAATTATCAACATGCAACAACCATTGCATTTAGTCACATGGGCTTTTAAACAAACTCTGTTGCTTAGTGTTCTGAACAAAGTTGGGTAGCGATTTAAATTAACTCAATCTTCATAAAGCGTTATGCATTCATCGAGCATTGCAAGAACATTACATTACAATTACATAGAGCGTTATGACTGCTTTATGTGTGCAGTATTCCTAGATCTGTGAACCTCAGGTCAGATCTATCCCAGGTGGCGACATAATGCATATACACACATTGTTTTGTATGGTTGTAATGAATGTAGTTTGAAGAGCTCAATGTACAATCATGAAGATGCTCTGTAGTCCACAACATAACAGCTTCATTAGATAATTAAAACATTATAAAGCATTCATAATGTCCTATGTAATTTTATGTAATGCTTCTGTAATGCTCGTGAATGCATAATTAATGCTTTATGAAGATAGTTAATGTAAATTGTTACCCCAAAGTTGTAATACTTTGACAGTACATAAAGCTGAATGACAACTTAAGAAATAAAATTAACATAAAGGGACAAAAAGGTTACAGTGACCATATAAATCCATAGGCTGTGCTACTGACATAATTACTATTATTTTTTTTACATATTGTCCCTTATTAAGCTATGGGCTCTAGAATTATATGTAAACAAAATAAAACAAACCACAAGAAAATCATATAAATTCAGTGTATTTTCAGTGACATTTCACCTTATCATTTTAAATTTGCTTTCCACCAAAACACAAGCATTCTGTGTATATCATTAACTTCATCCAGTATTCATAAATATGTATAGTGTTTGTGCATACATATTCATAGTTGAAATCATAATGACCTGTGAGAAAGTATCAGTATGTAGGAATTTCATTAGTGTTTTTTATTATTATTTTTTTTATTCCATAGCTAACTCTTCCTCAGCATCTCACATAATTGAAGCCCATGAAAATATCCATACTTGACCCATTTGTGACCGGCTCCATTTAATTGGCAGAATATGAAGGATACCTGCAGTAATCACAGTTCTGTGTAATGTGAGCTTGTAGATAAGACACACAGGCGGGCTACACATTTCTCCATTAATTACACTGATAACTTTGCTGCTATTGTTAGCCAAGATCAATTATGATGGGCTCCAAGCTATCGCCGTCCCATATATTGTGATATTCGTTGGGGTGATTGAGAAACCCTTTTCACGTGCAGTGGTACTAATTAGTCGACAGTGTTGGGGGTGTGTGTGTGTGTACGTGTTTTAAATTACCCATTTCTCACATGTGTACGTGCACCGAGCCATATAAACCTGCAGACTTTATTATAAGCATCGCTGCTCGTGCTGTAACGCAGCCTAAAATTGATTTTTTCTTAAGAGGTCATTATGAAGTGATTTTCTTCTCCTCTAAATTTATATGCTCAGTTTCTGGCCCTGTATTGGGAGAAGCAGTGTGTTGTTCAGGTGGAAAAAAAATTTATTGGGTTTTCAAGTAAATAGCATTCTTTAATGAGAGCACCTTACGGTCCCTACCTTTTAACAGGTAAGAGCGGTACAGAGGCCAGAGAAGAATCATGGCTGACATTTTCTTAACGCTGCACCTGGAGAGAATGTCTATTGCATCATGGGCCATAAAGAGTGTTCTTACTGCAGCCAGCATGTGGACTCGTGGCCAGCAGTGACCTTTGACCTTTCGCTAATTGGAAATCACAGCCATGGGGGACGTAGGATAAGTTATTTCCGTGTGTGTGTCGGGGGGGGGGGGGGATATTCATACATGGAGCCGCAGGCGATTACACACGGGGACGTAGATCACGGATTCCAGGAATGTTGTGTGCCACCGTGGTTCTTCACACGGGTCTACGTCATCAGGACTGTTGAACAAAGCACTGTCCGATTCTTCCTTAACTTTGACGGGAACATACAGGGACAGTTCTTCTTTAACAAAAAAATAAAAAATACTCTCTTATTTTTTTACTCATTTTTAATCCCCTTAATTATCCCTGTTTTTCCATCTTCTTTTTTCTCTCAGTTTTCGGGTGACCAGTTATAGTTGTTGACCTGTCCTATCCCTAGTGCCCTCGGTGTGGGAAAGTGCAAAATACCACGTGCATTTGAAGTTAATTTTGCCAGCCAACAATTAAAGCCTTAAATCCCTTTCTTCAATTAAAAACACCTTAAAAGACCATAAACCGGTGTCGGACGCCGAACGTTTCTAGACTTGTTATCTAAAGTTAATGACAAAGCATACTAGGGACAGCTTGACTGCGAGCCTTTCTGCAACGCCAGTGTACATGGAAATCAATACCGTACATAGTGGAAAGCATTACACTACTTAATTTGGGCCAGAACCTGTGGACGCCGTAATCAAGTGCGATTAAAAAGTAGCTGTTTGTACTTAATTGCTTTGTAATGGGAGGTAATGTGCAGAACTTACAAAGGGGAAATAAAGAAGTGTGTAATTATATTAAATATAAAACTTTGAGTATGTGTGGGGTTTTGGCGCGTAGGCAGTTATTGTAACTTTATCTCCTCGGTGCCAGTGTTATCTTTTAGCTTTAGCGTTCCCCACGCTCTCTAGTTGATATATGGCATACTTCACATTCCTTACTTGAAGCATTATATGGACCATTGTATGGACGTTCCTTAAATTCGATTGTTTAATTAAAGCTGATGATAACTGTCTCCGTGCACAGTGACGTTCATGTTTGAGCTCTGGATTTGTGTTAGTATTTTTGGCCGAAC
This sequence comes from Synaphobranchus kaupii, assembly GCA_029718625.1. Classification (NCBI taxonomy): domain Eukaryota; kingdom Metazoa; phylum Chordata; class Actinopteri; order Anguilliformes; family Synaphobranchidae; genus Synaphobranchus; species Synaphobranchus kaupii. The sequence continues at coordinate 24,788,891 of CM056395.1, read as the reverse complement.
CTAAAATATATCTCCACGTTAACAGTAATCGCCATTAAGGTGGTAGTTTGTATAGTGCACGTCCATGTAATGCGGTTATATTTCTCTGCTGGGTGTGCTGTTTTGTGCAGCGAGTGTGCTGAGTGTACCTGGTCACCTTCACGCCGTCAGACTTCAGGGCTGCACCCTCGATGACAATCTCCTGGACCCCGCGATACGAGCCACTGCGTCCCCCAAACAAGCCGTCCCTCGCGCTGCAGGTGGCAAACGGCGGGGTGAGTGGCGGTTAAAAAAAGGGCCCCGCGTCCCGGCTTCCCTGTCGGAGGCGTTTAAAGCGCTGCAAGGTGGGGCCACCTGCTCAGGAAACACAGGAGAAAAATGGAGGGGAAAAGGAAACGTGAAGATTTAGTGGAATCAAAGCACAAAGAACCTTAATGATTTCACCGTACAAATAAAGAGGGCCAGAGGGGTGGAGGTCATAACTCATATTTCCGTGGGGGTGGGGGGAAAAAAAAAAGGGCTTTAGCATTGTGTGAACCCGGAAGAAAGCAACTGAAGCCGGCTACGACAGGGCCGACAGCTGCTTCCTGGTCTCCTGACGCCTGTTACGCGGGAATCCTTATTTAAACCGACACCGCTATCGGAGACCAGGGCTTCCAGTGAGGGGCGTCCCTCGCCCTCGTCTCGTTTTAACGGAGCCGCGAACGCAAAGCTATCGAGTTCCACGCCGTTTATGCCTTTTGTCTTTCATACAAAAGGGGGGGGGGGGGGGCGGTGTAGGGGGGGTTAAAACAAAGTAAACACGGTGCAGAAGGGGGGTGGAGATAAGCCAGGCACAGAGAGAGGGGACAGAGAGAGAGGGAAGGGGTGGCGTCCGACTCCGCCCGTGTTCCCCGCAACGGGAGATGGATGGAGAGACCGGGGCGGGCCTAATTGCGCGCAGCCACCATCTGCCATCGCCCGGAGCACCGGGGGACACGCGACGCCTTCCTGCCGGCTCCGCCCGGGCAACAGGTGCTTGGGTAACACGAGACGGGGCGCGGCGATCGGAGGAGCGCGCCGCAGACTGAAAAGGGGCGCGGCCACCTGTCTTCCGCCCGTGTGAGCCGTCCGCTGTGAGATCCGCACGGCGGCACGTGGGACGGCGACACAGGAGACACGGTGTAGACGCCGTCAGTCTGTGTGCCGTGATCGAGGTCATTGTTTAGCATGTCGCTTCCAGATCAAAACTTTTACTAGTGTGCAGTGGCATATTACACAGAATGATGTGTGTGTGTGTGTGTGTGTGTTAATTTAATGCAGGTCCTTGATCTAATCCAGGAAGGGCTGGTGCGGGTGCAGGCTTTTGTTCGAACCGAGCAGTTACACACCTGATTCGACTAATCAAGGTCCGAAGATTTCTAATGGTTGATTAGTAGAATCAGGTGTGTAACTGCTAAAACCCACACCGGGCCCTTTCTGGATAAGACTAATGCAATGAAAACGATTATGTATATTTCTTAATTATTTTTTTGTTTTACCTTCTTTCAACTTGTGTTTGCAATGAATCTGTGCAATACAAGTTGTGATATTATCACAGGTTGTGTATTCATCTCTTTATAAACAGGCTGAACCTGCTTGTGAGAAGCTAATGAGAACTATCCCGCTTCAGATGGTTTTTCCCTCTTTTTGTGACACTCATAAATTACATCAGACAAGCAGATTCTCCTCGTATAAATAGCAAAAAGTAATAGAATCCCCAGCATTAAGATGCCGCAGCCAGATTGAGGCCTAGAAACGTTGGACTGAGCAATCATGTAATTGACTTTGCAAGGTAACGGGAAGACAGATGTGATTGTTATCAAGGACCTGTGGGGCTCTTAATTCCAGTTGCTTGTATCCACGTGCTTGTTCATAAGATTGTACAGGTGTGTGTGTGTGTAGTATACATATATATGTGTGTCTAAGCTGGTTGCACAGGATATATATATATATATATATATATATATATATATATATATATATTGTTTTCTTGTATATCACATCTCAGTAATATATTTCTAATTTAAGGCCTTTGCCCTTCAAGTTGAGGTGTCTGATAGCATTACCAGGCAGTTGAGGATCCTAGCTTTTGAAGTTACAGAAGTACATTTGTGTGTTTCCTCTTGTCCCAACACCCAGTGAAAGGACAGTGATCACAGCAGTGCGTTCAAATGACTTGCAGTGCTGTCGAGGTCCTCACAACACCATGTGCTTTCGCTGTGTGTGACTGCAGCAGTAACGGTCCCCAGAATTAATTAAATACAGGGAAAAAAAAATCCCATTTTGATGTGGTTAGGGTGCATATGTAATTTTTCACGGGTGAGTTATTACGCCCGCTAAATCGGCAGAGGGTGACCCCATGCTGTTATGTGTTTTTATTTTTAATTAGATTTTAACACTCGATAAGGCTGGCCTGTCTCTAGGTATCATTTTCAGTCTCCGCATCACACCGCTGAAGCCGTTCCAGCTCTCCGTGCCCAGCGCAGTATTCACTGACCAGACGGAGAGAGAATTTTCATTTTAATGGCTGAGCTGTGCAGAGGTTTAGGGCGAATGAAAGAATATATGACTTAACTTTTAATATGTATATGCCCTACTTTTCATTTTGTCACCGCCAGTTTCTTGGTCAGATAAGGTTGTTGGAAAAACAGTGAGTCATTTTGTACTTTGTCAATTAATTAATTAATTAATCAACTATTATTCTTACAATGCAGGTTTGGGTCTTTGCCCTTTGAACTCTCACTTTTTCACAGATAGGTTAGTTGCAGTGACCAGGTGACCATCACACTTTCACATTAGCGCCGAGTTGATTTCACCTGCAAGTCTTTAATTGAATCACTTTTAAGGAGTAAGGAGGTCGACGAACTCACCGCCAGGTTGCTAGCAGGAGGTTGAAGAACTTGCCAGGTGCTAGCAGAAACCAAAGACCGTGAAAGGTTAGAATACATTCATGCTTAATTCAGGGGGAAAAAATGGCAAATGTCAAACACAAATGTTAGACATCTGCTCAAAGAACTGGGATAATGTAGTGTTTTGTGCTGCGTATGAGACTGCTTGGAGGGCCACAATTGTAGGTTGCTAATCTCCATTCCTTACATTTGTCCCAGACCCCATTGCAATAGAATAGAATAGAATAACTTTATTTTCCCGTTTGGGAACTTTAGTTGTAGCCCCAGCAACAACAAAAAGACAGAGACAGTGGGGCAGACCCACAGCACACAAACAAACATATCAAATATCATTTCATTAGTGGAATACAGCCATGCTGCCATGATTAAAAATAGTCCTCGCTGTCCCAAGATGTCCAGTGCATTAAGCAGTCCAACACACAAACTGCGCCTCTGCGATTTTTCCCCATACACGCAGTGTTGCGGTCTCTGTACACCGTTGAAACGGATCCACCGAACTGCATCAACCTTCCCAGTCGTCGCCTCACTCCTCCCCCGCATTATCTTCTCCTTGCCTCCATTCCCTGGTTGCCTTTTGAAGATTTCCTGCACTCCGGATCAGTCCCGACATCTTCAACTCCGGTGAAGAGCGATGGTAAACTTTGCTAATCTTAGGACATTCCCGAGCATATGTTGCGAATGCGTCTCCATGGTGACGACCACAAACAAAATTATCCCGGCCATATCATCAAAACAAGCGGCAGGAGTGCCCCGAAAAATCTCCAGCCCACCTCCCCGCATGAAAAGACAAAAGCCCGACACAACAAAATACATTCAAATTAACAGACACGAACACGAGAGACAGCTGGACTACATGTTGCCATTACAGCGCCACGTGACGTCACATTTAATTACATATATTACATATGATGACAATAACATAAAATACAAATGAAAATTATTTATTATTATTATAATATATTTTTTGTAGATTTCTTGTTTGACACAAGGATAAAATATTGCATAATTTATGAAAAAGTGTCATCCATTTTGAAAAACAGGCCCCACCCATTCCAGCACTCATCCTAACAGATACCCTCAAGCCTAATGTAAAATGGTGTAACTTTATATAAACTTTGAACTGTTGTTCAGTTTAAATATTAGGTTATGTAAGCCCAAGGAGCCCGATTTAATTTGATTAGATTTTTTATTTTTTTTATTCACAAGAGAACATTCATATTCCTACCTCATTCTGTGATTCCTATTGAAGTGACTATTTTAATTCAGGGGTGAATGAACATTCCTATCTTTAAATTCACCAATGGTGATTATAACAGAAAAATATGGAAAATGGTTTATAGTTCTGCCAAGAATTTTGTAAGCCCACCTCACACGGGCCAATGACTGGCATTGATTGAATACAAAAAATAAAAATAAAAATATGCGTGGTTCACAGTTACTTGCAACTGTTCTTTTTTTTAATCTTCCCCAACACTGACAAGTTCTACCAAAAAAAAAAAAAAAAAGAGAATGTATATAATATGTATATTCTTAAATCATAGTTAAGGATACATGTTTGAATCCATGTCCAGCTAAGCAGGTTGCACAGGATTTGTCTTCTAAAAGAAGCACTGGCATGTCTGGTTTTTAGAAAATATAGCGTTGATTTTCAGGCTTCATTGAGTTATTAGTTTTTTTCAGAGAACAGCCCTCGGTGCCCTTTAAGGGGATAGATTGACCGACATCACCGTGAGCTGAAAATGAGAGCGGTGCCGTGCCGTGCCTCCTTAGCCCCCTCTCCCCGCGCCGGGGGAACGCTCTCCGAAAACAACTCGCAAGCACGGGCCCCCGTAGGGATTTAGTATTCCGCAGAGCGGGCCTATTTATACGAGCCCACGACGAATGAAGGAACGAGAAAAAAAATAGAGCTGATTATAATCTCCAGGAGAGCTGCGCTGTGCTGTTTCTCCTCAGGTTCTTTTGCTCCCAATTCAGCGTCTCCTCGTAGGTGGGGAGGTGCAGGGGGCGCGGGGAGGTGGGGAGGTAGAGGGGTGGGGGGGTGCAGGGGGGAGGCAGTATTTTAGGTGCCGGTGCTGTTTGGCTCGCAGTCTTCCGCTGTGGCTTTGTTATTGGTGAGTAAGACATGTTCACTACCGGGGGGAAAAATAAAAAAAACAGGCGTGTCGGCCGTGTGGAACATCTCACTGAAAGACGACTTTATAAACAACAGATCTCAGGGGGTTTAGGGTCTCTCTCTCTTCCCATGAGTTTTATATATATTAAATAAAATTTAAAATTTAAAATTTAAAAATAAAATACATTTTTTGACCTTTCTGGCCAACCGTTAATTAAAATTTCTTCATATAATTCAAATCATATAATTAGGGATTCGGCACATTCAACACATTGATTAGTAGTGCCCAGTTCCGATGGCAGTTCCATCTCTTATATTGTGCATGTATGTGTCATATGGGAGATGCCTGTTTGGTGAAATTGTTAGCGGAAGGAAGCGGAGGGCAAGCTGTCCAGAGCCCGGCGCCCTTTGATGTTCTCCGTACTGTAAATTTGCGCAGATTACGCTGGAAATTGTGCCGAGCCGTTATTGATGCGCTCAGAGGTAGGCAGCCTGCCGCACAGCAGGGAATTGGACGCAACGCACCCAGAGTGCACCAGGAACCTTCTGGAACAGCTGACAGACGGGCCCTAGCAACCCTGAGGTGTTAGCTACGATTGCTTTTATCTCACTGCACTGAAATTAATACAGGACAGGGAGCATCACAGCAGTGTCACACACAAAACTTTCATACAGATTATGATTATGATGATGATGACGAAGATGACTGTTAAAAACCATGAGATTATGACATTTTGGGATAGTGTGCAAATACCTGCTCCCTCTGTCTGTTTCTTGAGTTTGTCTTTGGTCTGATATTACACATCGATACGTGGAGATCTTTCTGACAAATGACCGTAATGTATGGTTGGAAGGGCGCATTAGCAATATGAAACTGTAATATTTAGCCCACCTGAGCCCCGCATGGGATTCGTGTACACATATGAAATGATGTGCCATTGATTTCTTTTACTCTGGCTCCAGACCTTGCATCGTAAGAACTCCAATATGTCATCCATAATTACGTTGGTTTTTATTCAAATTAAAATCATTTCACTACATGGCTTTTTATCATTGTTTTTAGCCCCCCCCCCCCCCCCCCACTCGATGGCTTGATTAGATTTTTTGATTTTGTGAATGTCGGTCTTCAGCGTTTTATCCTACTCAAACATACACAGTTTGTAGTACAAGCACTGCCAAATGGGGTGCCGAGGAATAGCCATGTTCTGCGGTCTTTACCGTAACTCGGTAAATACTAAAATGGAACCCAGTGCATATATCTTTTTCAAGTATCTTTTTGGTTTTTTGTGTAACACTATAATTAAGGGATTATAGAGTAATGCCAGAGAATACAAAGGCATAACCATTTCCATAAAGTTACATACAGTTATGAAAATTCACATCTATTTTTTATATGATAGCTGCATAAAGGCTTCCTCTGAGGGTAGAATTATACTTTTGAGGGCAATACCGCTTTAGTGTAGTCAAATACATCTCGAAAAACCACAAGGAAGTCAAGGAACCTTCTGTGCCATATCCCTCTCAGTATCCCTGAGACTTTCAACAAGGAACATTTCAACATAGGTTTAGCACTGTTTGATGTTTGTCTCCACAAAGCAAACTAAAAAAAAACGTAAGCAAAATAGCTTGCAAAATAACTCGCAGCAAAGAAAGTTTCAGATGTATCCCAGCATGCACTGCTCAGGTCTGCCTAGCAACCATGTGTTTGGTGTGTCTTTGGTTCTGCGAATTTTACGGGGGTAGTTGGAATATACGTTTTTTTCCCTGTAATTCTCTTCAGAAATGTATCTTCAAGAGCAAATCAGTCGCACATTGTAAAGTTTATGTCCTCAGGAAAGCTGCAAATCTTTATTCTTTTTGGAGAACAGCCTTAGGTACCCTTTAAAATGCATTACTGTGGGGGGAAAAGCAGAAAAAAAACTCAAAATGCAAACCTATTGTTTTTTCCCCGGAGCAGAACACAGTGTGCGGCAACCAAAAACCAAAACCTCAGTCCGCAAATCCGAACACGCCCCTCGTCTTCATCGCCCTGCGCCTGCTGAGGAAGAGGCCTGTGCCGGATCCGCTCTGGAGCGGGAAACGCAAGAGTCGTAAACCCAGCCCCCTTTTTTTTTGGGAAATTACAGAGCCGCGCTTTTCCGAGAAGCGGATGGCGGCGGCCCTTGGCGGCGAGGACTCTCGGCGGAGCCGCGCTTCACTGAGCTCTGCTCCTCTTCCGCAAGCCGCGTTTCACCTCTACGGCAGGACTATCCCCTCTTAAGTGCTTTCCTTTTATATTTAGACAACTTTGGCGCGTGTGTACATTATTCATTGGTGGACCTAAACCCAGCCCACACATCAGAAAGCCACTTTGAGTAAATATTTAATCACATGCTTACATACTGTAAGGCAGCGGGATTCCAGGTCCTCTTCCCCCCCCACCCCCTCCCATACCAGCGCCCCCCCCCCCCCCCCCCCGAACCTCCACCCCATACCCCTGTAGGAGGCTTATTTGATGGCTGGGATCCACTGCAGCATGCAGATACTGTCTTTCACAGTGGCAGAGCAGAGAAGATTTTTGAACATTAACAAGAAAATCACAGAGTGCCAGGCTCGAACGCTGCTCTCTCCATGATCGTAATTATTTTTAGACTCCAGCAGCGCCGTTTCGAGCACAAAACCGTTTTCTCTATTTTTGCATCTATCCGAACTCCGAGCGCCCCTCGGAGGAGAGGAGAACGACGAATCGACGTCCCCGCTGTGTTTCGCAGAGAACGTTTTCACACTTCGGTACGGTGGGCGGACTTCCCTGGGGAAATCTACGGTCAGGATCAGGGTCGCAGGCTGTGTTCTGCGTCGGAGGCCAGAGTCACTCCTGAGTCACTCCTGAGTCACTCCTGAGTCACTCCTGAGTCACTCCTGAGTCACTCCTGAGTCACTCCTGAGTCACTCCCGAGTCACTCCCGAGCATAATTATTACCTTGTGACTGAACAGTTACTTGCCCAAAGGTCAAAGGTCAAAGGTGGCCAGGTCTGGGAATCCTGGTAAGGAGAATGAAATGGCCGCTTGCGTCAGAAGGGAAGCAGACGAGTGGTTTCCTGTGGCTTTGTCAAAGGGCAACAGTGTGTGTGTGTGTGTGTGTGTGTGGTGACTTATTAAAAGATGTCAACTGAAAAATACCAGAACCAGTTGACATTGTTTTTAAAAAATTTAATGAAATAAAACTTGAGGCACAGTTTCCCTGTATATGGCTAATGACTAGCCCAGTAAATTACATTGCAAATTGGTCTTTTTTTTATGGGAGTAAATGTGTGCCGATGCTAGCTCGATGACAATCATTGAACTGCGTAGCTTTTTAAGATAATACAGCTGCACCCCGATACGTCAGTAGATGCTTGGTAACATTTAGAATGTATTGAGGCAATTGCAGTGTGCTTAGCTGAAGTCTACACCTCAGGTTTAAACCTCTGGAAAACAGAAGTGCATTACAACTGGAACTGCTAATCCTTATTTGGATAGCTGTTCCAGCTGTAATGCAGTGATCTAGAGGTTTAAACGTGAGGTTTAAGCTTCAGCGCACTGCAATTGCCTCAGTCAGTTCTAAATGTTACCAAGCATCTCCTGACTTATCGGGGTGCAGCTGCAGCTAAACGCGCATTAAATTGACCAGCATGATTAGGTCCTGTGTTACTGTCAGTAGATAAAACACTGCATGGCTTTTGCAGCATATATGTCTACAAGTAAACACAGTCAATATAAGAACATCAGAATAAGTCTGGAAAAGATATAGAGGAGTAAGTTATGGATTTTTATAAGGGGGGGGACCAATGTTCTGGATGGCGGTTTTTGGCCGTTGCAGAATCCATCTGACCTGAGGCTTTTGGCATTCTGTACCTGGGCAGTGCTACTCGATACTCCCTGAGACAGTACAGAGCAGGGAAAACAAGACAGCCCGTTTTACAGCCATCAATCATCCAGTCACAGTGTTTACTCCAGAGCATTAAAGCACAAAATCCTTACTCCTCAACAGCAGCGCTCCGAGATGAATTTAGAGTCCGCGGGATAAGATCACTGCACGTGGTGGCGGAAAGGCCAGGAGCCACAGCCCGCCAAAAACATGGTCGTTTTTTTTTTGTTTTGTTGTTTTGTCACATTTTGTGAGTTTACCAGGACTTATATTCTCTCCTTTCAGCAATCCAGGGAGCCGTGAAAATGGTCCTTTTCCGTGCAGAATTTTAGAGCCATTCTGACGTATATAGCCCATACTTATATACAGTACAGTCCAAAAGTATTTGGTCAGCGACATATTTTTTGTTGTTTTGGCAAGTGTACTTCAGCACATTGACTATGAGTTTGGAGTGCAGACTTTCAGCTTTGATTTGAGGGTGTTTGCGTCCATATCGGGTGCACCATGTAGCAATTGTGGGCGTTTTTATACATGGTCCCCACATTTTAGGGGACCATAAGTAATTGGACAAATTAACAAACTTAAAGTCATCATATTTGATATTAGGTTGCATATCCTTTGCATGCCATGACTGCCTGATGTCCTGTGACCCAAAAACATCAACAATCAACAGACTAATTTTTAAATATTTAAAAAAAAATATTTAAATATTTTAAAAGACCTCATAGTCACTGTTCCATTTCGAATCCAATGTGCTGGACTACAGAGCTAAAACAACAAAAAAATGTGTCACTGTCCAAATACTTTTGGACTGCACGGTATGTATTATGTATTATAAAATTACTCAAACTCGTAGTAAAAGGACACAATCCAATTCTATTCATCAGGTCTATGGCTAATAATTTGGCCTTTTGGACATTTTGAATAACGTAGCAGCTGCACTTTTTCACGTCTATCTAAACACGTCGCGTCTGGCATTGTATATTCATGTATGGTTTCTGGTACTTTTGATTTTGCCATAGTTTTGGCAACTGACTATATCTGGAAGCTAGACAGTGTTTTTATTTATTGATTAATGAATGAATTAATTACGCTGCACCATCCTCTGTTATTGCTTATATTGCATCTCCGATAACTTCGTTTAATGATTCATGACTAGGCACTCAAGACGTCGACGGTGGTGATTCTTCGTCTGCGAGCTTTGGCTACGCCGCAGGGGAACGTGTTAGGGTTGTCGACTCCATGGAGTACACTGCCAGTTTGACGTATTCCCATCAGGCCGCATGCTTCACTCCATACATATTCAGTGGTTTCGCATCATGCTGAAGAAGTTTGTCCCATGCCAGTTTGCCTCATATTTTATATAATATTTTCTTTTGTTTAATTTTTTTCAACCAGCCTGAACACTGTGCCTCCGACAATGTTAGCAAAGGGTATATACTGTACGTGAATGAGATATATCCTCACAGAGATGATACCATTTCCAAAAAAAAAAAAGAATAAAAAACAGCAGGAGGTATCCGAAAGTGTTGTGCGGCATTTTTTATTTTATTTTTTGCTCATCCGTAACAAGCTGGTCCAGAAAAGATCCCCCGTCCGCCGCCAGGAAGTCAATCAATCAATCAATCAATCAATATTTATTTATATAGCGCATTTCACAACAAGTTGTCACGATGCACTTCACAGCAAAACAGCAAAACCCAGCCTAAACTCCCCACAAGAGCAAGCCAAAGGCAACAGTGGCAAGGAAAAACTCCCTGGTGTAACTAGGAAGAAACCTTGGAAGGAACCAGACTCAATGGGGGAACCCATCCTCCTCTGGTTGGCTCAGGGTCTAGGGCTTAAGGACCAACATGGTCAAAACAGCCAATGTCCATGATAATACAATTTGCAGCAGCTAGATGAGTCACAGAGAAGCTGGCGTCACAACGGGACTGCGCTGAATTAATCATGCCCGGCCGTGAGCTGGATTGCTCCCTGGCCCTTGGACTGAAAGGGAGACGGTGCTGGGCCAGGGCTCGCAGCCCCTGTGGACCCGTTAGTGAGCGGGACGTACGGCATCCCATCACATAGATCCGCGGAGAAACGAGGAAGTGATGCTGCTTCCGGATCCCTCACTACATTACATTATAGGCATTTAGCAGACGCTCTTATCCAGAGCGACTTACACAACTTCTTATTACATTTATCCATTTATACAGCTGGATATATACTGAAGCAATTCAGGTTAAGTACCTTGCTCAAGGGTACAACGGCAGTGTCCTACCTGGGAATCGAAACCTGCAACCTTTCGGTTACAAGTCCAGTTCCTTAACCATTATACCTACCATTATACCATTATACTACACTGCCGCTCCACTAGGACAGAAGTGTGACACAGCCCCCCCCCCCCCCCCCCCCCCCCCCCCACAAAAAAAAAAACCAAAAAAAACATTTGTTTAGCATTCTGTGGAGGAAGGCCGTAGAGTGAGTCACAGACCTGGCTGGGGATTCGCAGCGCGGGGGAATCATGGAGACTGTTTTGATTCAGTGTTCAGTTGGAGTTGCTCAACCTTAGATTGGTGCAACAATGCAAAGTTTCCAAGATGTGTTGTGCATTAACTGCACCTCCTGCGTGTCCAAGGGCCTGTATCACCAAGCTGCATTTCTGAGTTAGTTGGATGACTGCAAAACCCGGAACCCTCCCAAATCTGGAACATGGACTGAAGTATAAAGAGCTATTCCGGATTTTACTCAGTGCAATTATTTATATATTTATTTATTTAAAATAAATATACATATGTATACATTGCTTAAAAAGTATTACCACAAATTACTGTTGCAGATCCCATACATTTAAAATCATGAATATGTCTCTGACCGAAAATGTATGGATTTTTTTTTCCTGATTCAATAGTGTTTTCAGCTACCATTACTTACTGAATTCTCAAATTTAATTGAATATAAGGTGCCCTTAGAGTCTATGGCATCTTTCTTTATCATTGAATTGCACAGTATTGATTAGTAGAGCAATGCTATCCAGTGAGAAAATGGTGCTATGCTGTCTACATGAAAACTACAGGCCTGCTGATTAGGACAAGCACTTTTATTACTCTGAATCCTTGCACTATCTTCCTCAGCCATTTGGAAGACCGCTCTAAAAAGCTAAAGCCATTATTGCAGTGCTTTTTCCCCGAGCTACGCTGATAAAACTGCAATAAAATCTGTAAGATTGTTTTAATCCAGTCGTCTCTGAAATCATTCAGTATGCAGTATGCAGTATGCAGTATGCTGAAATAAGGAGAGTAAAAGGGAGGAACAGGAAAAAACAAAATACAAAACACGTGAGAATTTGCATGTATTTTTTGAAAAGGCACACTATAGATGCAAATACACATGGCCTTTTGAGAACTGAATAATCTGCAGATCATCTATGTACACGTACGCACACACACATCACACACACACACACCACACGTTTTACCCCAATGTCACTTTGAAACTGCAAATGTGTGCAAAATTCATAAACAGGTAATTAAGCGCAGACATTCAATATATAGGCTAATTACCAAGTCATGTATATAACAGTTGCCCTTATAATTATTATTAATATAGCTATTATTCATATTCTACTTCATTTCTGAAGGAAATATGCCTGATTCTGCCACACGCCATTGTGTTTCGTATATGAAATCGATTCATATGACAGTGAGTTCTTGATGTAAAAAAAAGAGCACATAATCTTGTCAAAAATAATAAAATAATCTGTCGATTGAGGCTAGTGAACCTTTTGATAGAGCTCACTGCTGCGTTATATAGGCCAGCCATAGCTCTTATTAGAGGAGTTTTGTCTTCGTCTTTGTCATCTTTTATGCTTATGTTTGATAGCTAAAAACCCGTAGCGTAATAGATTTAGTAAATTTTCAACAGCGCAACACGACTTTACTACAGTAGTTTGCCGGTTAAGCACCAGTAGAAAGAAACCAAATTGTCTTGCTCCAGTATTTATTATTGAGGACATAGCAGTTAGTAAATTTCTGCTTAAACTGCCCTCTGCATTAATTAATCTGGCCTGTCCTGTCCTCAATCAGTGCATTCACTTTCAATTGAGCGGCTTAGCAAAGCGAAGCACATATCACCAGCGACTTCTTGACCTTAAGATATATATTTGTTCTGAGGAGATCACGATGAATCACGAGCCGCCATCTTAAAGCTTTGTAAGCAGGCTTTCACGCCCACGCTAATCGCCACGGTATAAAATGTGCTTTACAGTCCCTGTGCTTAGTCTGATATACTCCAGTACCCCTGAATGGCCCCAGCTGAATTACTCCTGGGCTTTTGTTCCTTGGATTAAAAAAGGCAAAAAAATCTCCAGTCCGGGACATATCTTTCATGGCCGACAAGCGTACAATACCCCGCCTTAAATCCAGGGGCAGAGTGTAAGGCCGAATCTCAAACTGAGCCCTCTGGACTCGTGGACTGTGGACTGGCGGTCTTTAATGGCATATTTCCCGGGTAGAGGGTGCGAAAAGTCGGCATGAGAGCCCTTGTCAAAAACGGCGTTTTCGCAATGGGTCACCCCTAAGCGCTCGTGGACTTGATGAGAATGCCCCTTTGAGTCGACGAGACCGCAAGTCCAGAGTACGCGGGATTTAGCCTTCAGTCTCTGGTTCTGATTTGAGGGAAATCGTACGTTGGCGGAAGCGAGGGTTAACCTCACATAAAATCCGTACCGCTGGAAATCAATGAATGAATTTTTTTTTTTTTTTTTTTGAACCCACTATTTTTTCTTTTTTTTTCCTTTTTTTTTCTTTCTGATAACCACCTTCCAGCCGAACGTGTTTATTTTAGTCTTTTCGTAAACAGCGAGGCGACAGCTCTCACTCTTCTGTAACCTGCGGTTATCTTGTTTTGACTGAGCCCACCGCCTTACGGGATGATAGAGGAGTCTCAGCAGAAGGCAAGCAGGGGCCCTCCGCTCCCAGGCGCTAGCCCGCGCGCCTCAATGGCGGATTACGGCCACTTTCGTACCCGCGCGTGGCCTTCTCTGCAGGTCTACCCCTTCCAGGCGGGGTGGTGTGATTTGTGTTCCGTTGAGAATGGACATAATGAAATATGGTGGAGCGACAGGGATTTAGGGGGGCGTGGATGCGCTGGGCGACCCCGCCTACCGTCTAGACGAGACTGCCGGGTGACTCGGAAGGGGGGGAGGGGGGTCCGGCTCGGGGGAGCCCCTACATGGCCGGCCATGTGGAAGCCATTTGAACCTCTGTGGTTTTCGGTGGAATTGCTATTCATAACACTGAGAGAGAGGGGGAAAAAAAGGGAAAATAAGTCTCAAATTGCTGGGGCCATTTTACGATGCGCCTCTTAATGCTGTTTACACCCCAGGCCAGGTCCTGAGAGCGGGGGGCGGGGCTTTTTTTTTTTTTTTTTGGTCCGATACCGTGTTTGGGTTCACCGGGGAGGAATGCAGATGTAAATCTCTGTGCCGAGCAGGAACGTGGAAAATCGGACCGTCTGTCACCGGCGATTAGGCCTCGGCTTGTGATCTTCCGCTCAATTTGCATTATATTACACAGCTTGCCCCCGTCGTACCGCGGCGTGGATTTAACCGCGCTTCACCGCGATCGCGTGTCACGGCTGGCTCGACCGGGGCGAAAGTATCAGGCCTTTTTACGTTGATCATTCTTACCACCGACCTCAGTTTGGATCCTTTTGACAAGACAAGGAATGATCGAAACTGGCATCTAAAAATAAGTTTTATCTAAAATGTAATTTGTAAGGTATAATAATAAAATAGTAGACACGCGTGACACGCCCGTGCATTTTATAATGATATGGTTTAGGTTCTGTTCTTCGTGACATCGCTCCCATGAACGTTGCAATTATAAGCGCACTGATGGACAGCTCGCGGGCTGCATTTAGACAGGTTTAGGACTAGTGTAACTGGGCGTCAGGCAGCACGACTGGGTTTGAATGTCAAAGAAGGGGATAAAAGTAAGGTGATATTTTCAGAGGAGATGAGGATCCAATTCTGAAATCTGGGGGAAAAATGTGGGGAAAAAAGCAGTAACGGTCATGTATTTTCTCATTGCGGTCTTATTGAGAAACGTTCAACGTTTGATTGACCGTATTTTAATGGTTCATTGGTCATACCAGCTGCTGATCGATACGTCGCATCATTACCACTGCCAGCGCTCTGATCACGTCAGCATAGATCACGGCGGCGGCGAATGATTGAATGGGAGACGACTTTGTCAATCGCAGCATAATCACAGCTGGTGCAATTGTTACCTTGCGCATTTATGATGTGAATATACACACTAGCGCTGACCACATGAAACTTGATAGAATTAGTCATAGAATCATAGATGTGAAATAACGACCGTGTAGTTTTTTTTTTTTTTTTTTTCCTTTCCTGTGATTGCTTCACTGTCATTCAGAATCAATTTTGGCCTTGCGGTCACTGTCTGTTGAACAGTATTGATCACTGTAATTACGTGGTCAGCCCACAAAAACACACTCCGACCAATAACGGGGTGACTGGACAGCCTTTTCATTTTTTAAGACGAAGGTTTTGTCGAAGATTGGGAAATGACAGGGTGAGTAAAGAAGGCTAAAGATTTCTCCTCATCGTTTTCCAGATTTTTTTTCCCCCGAATACACCCACGCCTGCACGTATTCCTGCAAGTTTAAGTGTGCGTGCGTGCGTCTCCCGTGCCGTTTCCTGTGCGCAGGGGACCGTTTAACTAGCCCGCTGACCGCACACTAAAGCCTCCGGAGCCGCCGTCTACGGGAGGAGAGGGGTACCTTTCACAGATGACATCACGGCCCCCGATGACATTCTTTAATTTAAAATGTCTGCTCTCAATATAATGAAGCGTGTCTAATGGCGGCAGGAGGGCACTGCTAATCAAAACTCCATTGGTGATTTAATCAAAGAGGGCCGCTGAAAATCCGGAGATCCGCCCGCGCCTCTTTCCTCGAACGGCTCGGCGACCTCGCTCTTCGCCGCCGCTCGTCTCCGGCGAGGCGGGGTCACCGCCGCCACCGCGCCCCGAACCCTCGAGCTCATTTGGCCCTCTCTCTCCCACACCCTGGAAAATTGGCTCCCCACAGGGACCTGGCCCCCGTCAGCGGACCAGTTAATTAACCAGACAGGGACAAGACGGATGCTATTTCCGTCGCTCGCCGCAGCGCCGGCTCTCCGTAGCGCCTGCTCCTCCGTGACTCACTGCGACGCTCCGTGGCCGGGTTCGACAACGCCCGTCCTCTCACTCGTTTAACGGGGATCGCTTATGGCCACCTCTGCTGCACTTCATTTGATTTAGATCTGTTTTTTTTTTTTAATAGTCTTGCACGCAGGTCACTCTCCTTTGATATTTTTAGCTTTATTCAGATGGGAAGAAAGCAGAGAAAACAACAGATAGAGTGATGATAACTCCGAGGGATTTGTATTTTGGCTCGAGATATTGCTGTCCTATTAACTGTGACATGCCTCTCACCAATTAAAAAAAAAAAATACTTTTAGGGCTTTTTCAGCTTTATTGGACAGCACAGTGTAGAGAGAGGGGAAGAACGGGAGCGAGAGATTGGGAGAGACGTGTGGAGTTGAACAGCCGACGTTGCGGCTCGCGACGGGCGTGCGGACGGTGCTCTAAAGGCCACACCGCCGAGACACCATGAACGTCCCAACAGTTTTAAGCGAAGCAAAGTTATGCCTGTAGCCTGGCACAAGGTCTGCTTGTGGTCTAATGGGAAGGCGTAAACTTGGTTCTACGTTGGAGGGGGAAGAAAAGATTGAATTCAAAGGAGTTCTCACACGCTTCTTCTTCGTCTTCTGCTTCTTCTTAATCTTCATTTTTGTGTTCTCGTCTGTTTTTCTGCAACTTTCTGAAAATATACGTGCTTTATGCGACGTGCTGCTCTGAACTGCAGGTGGCTTTCAGGAGCGAGCATGTCGGGTCCCAAAAATATCCAAGTCGCGTACCGCACGGGCATATGTCGGGGGCGGGAAAAGGGGGGGGGGGGGGGGGGGCTTGTTTTGGTGGGTGGGGACCAGCAGCTGGCACTGCAATAATCTCTGTGAGAGGATGTTGTGCAGACAGAGTTGCCCATGTTACTGCACACGCAACAGGAAGCAGGAAACTCTTGATAAAGGAATGTACTGACAGCCCATTCATTATGTCTCTAGGGCCGGGAAGATTTAAGATAGAGTCATCACCAGTCACTCAGCTGTGAAGGAGGAACTGTGATGTCAGCTCAGTGACAGCCAATCACCAGCCAGGTCTACCTGCCCTAGATTGCATTACTTCACATTACATTACACTCACTTAGTAGACGCTCTTATCTCCAGTGAATTATATTGTAAGAGTACGTAAGTGCATCTACCCGTGTAACCCTCTTCTCTCAGAAACAAGAGGGTTCTTCAACTTGTCTCCATTGGGGAACCCTTTCTAGTTCTTTATGGAAACCTCTATGGTACATGTTAAAAGTGTGAAAGCTCCCAGATTGAACCATTTTCTCCAACAAAGAACCCTTGAACTAGATAGGGCTCCTCTATGGAGACAAAGAGGAGCCTTGTTTTGGACCCATTTCTTCTCAAATGTGAGAAACATTTGAAGACCTGTGAATGTGCGACTTTCATGGAAGTAATAATTTTAAGGTTGCTTACGCCATCCTTAATACAAACACAAATAATAATACTAGATATTATATAAATCAAATACATAATAGAAATACATAAAACAGATCACAGTTGTAGCTTAAGTCCCTGCAGAACCGAAAAAGCATGCTATATCAATCCTAAAATAATTACATAAGAAAAAAGTGTGTGGGGGCGGGGTGGAATAAGACCATGCCTTCTGCCTGCGGCTCAAATATAAGAAATAACTACAACCAGATACACAATCTGAAAATAATCTCATGTGCAAAGATTGATTCATGAGATTATGGCCACATTAAACGTTCAAGAGCTGCGGTGCAACGGTACGCAGTGGAGAAGTAAACATTCCAGTAAGGAGCTAATATATGCCACGTTTTCCCTGCAGATATTATTCAAAATGAGGTATTTCTCTTCACAAGTGGCTTTGGCCAATGGAAGCACTGCACGTTACCATGTGACCTACAGGACATAATTCTAATGGAGGCACAGTCATGCTGTGACAGGCTAAATGGGGATGACTCTGGTGCTCTGGTTTAGAATATATTTCAGACGACCTCGACAGCAATACTCCCATCAGATAGCAATAGGATTTCATGTGACATAGTAGTAACGGAACTGTGTGCTCCTCACCTCAGACAAAGCATGACCACTGCTGCGATGTCAAATGAAATCGCACCAGAGGACACTTATGAAATGTTACACAAACTGGTAAAAGCGGCATCTGTCTAAGAAAGTGCTCTTTACCGTTGCGAACGTACAGATTACTTAATTGTTAATTGTGAACAGTACAGAACACTGGCCATATAAAAAGCAATCGCATTAAAAAAAAAAAAATAATTAGACTCCCTGCACAGAGATCAATAGTCTCCATTACAGCTGATGGATTTGACATCACATGGTCTGCATGGTCCTTCACCACTGACCCCCAGGGGGCGAGTACCCCCTATTGGCTCATCTCTGGACGTCTCTGAGCGTAGCGCTGAGTTATTTTGCTATCGGACCGTTATTGGATCGGCTTTGTCCCCCGCACATTGTCTTTTAATAAGTCGCAGGTGCAGAATCGCGTTAATAACCCTGCTGATTGCTCTGCCGTTAATTGTTTTTTAGCAGATAGAGCTTGAAATGAGCAATTAGTTTTTACCATCAAGATGAATTTCACACTGGCATCTGCCTGGCATACTAAAATAAACTGAAACGGAACGGCAACAGCAACGAAAGGATGGCAAAAACTAACTTGAAGCTCGGGGTGCGTAGAACAAGCACGTGTTTTTCTTTCAACTGCAGCTGTTATAAAATTAGCGAAAGGGAGAGTAACAGTGTTATGTATGTTAAATACTGTTATGTATGATCACACCCAGAAGCACATGCAAGAGGATATGCAGGTTTGGTTTACCTTTTTCACTTTTTTTGTTTTTCTATTATGGAACACAGAGAGTGTCACAATGATCCATAAATATAATAAATAAGTGAATGTGGAAATATAGAAATTAATAAATAAAATAATTTGGGAATGAAAATCTTGGAATTAATATAGAAATGTAAATGTATATGCAATTCATTTAAGTTACATTTTTTATAAATTTATTTTAAAATTAATTTTCAAATATTTTTTCTAATATATTAATTTATTTATTTATTTCCATATATACTTCCCTGTTTATTTCCCTACACGCACAATTTGTCAATCTCATTCCAACATCTCATTCCAAATCATGGGCATTAATCTGAAGTAGGCTACAACAGCCTCCACTCTCCTAGGAAGGCTTTCCTCTAGATGTTGGAACATTGCTGCGTGGATTTGCTTCCATTCAGCCAGAAGAACATTATTGAGGTTGGACACTGATGCTGGGCAGTTAGGCCAGGCTCGCAGTCGGCTTTCCAATTGATCCCAAAGGTGTTTGCTGGAGTTGAGGTCAGGGCTCTGTGCAGGCCAGACAACTTCTTTCACACTGATCTCGACAAACCATTTTCTGTATTGACCTCTATTTGTACACAGGGGCATTGTCATGCTGAAACAGGAAAGGGCCTTCCCCAAACTGTTGCCACAAAATCGGCCGCACAGAATCATCTAGAATGTCATCGTATGCTGTAGGGTTAAGATTTCCCTTCACTGGAACAAAGGGTCGTAGCCTAAACCATGAAAAACAGCCCTAGACCAAGGGGTGTCCAGATGCTTCTGGCCTTATAGTATATTAGATAAGAGCAGTGGTTCTCAGCCCTCATCTTGGTACACCGCTATGTATGCTGGTTATTATTGTTAATAAGCATTGACCAATGACAGCAGCCGATTACACAGTTGACTCACCCTCACCTGGTTTCCTGGGCCTGTATTTGTTACAGGTTTTAATGGGGGGAAGTGAAAACCAGCTGATCCCATTATGGCCTGCTGGGATCAGGGTTAAGATCCATGAGTTAACAGTCCAATTGGGCTCGGCCTAGTAAGCGGCAGAAATAAATAGGCCTTTCTATGGCGCCTTCTGCTGTATGCCCAATGGCCTGAACTCGATGTGTGCTCATCAATGGAGAAAAGCACTTATCGCACTGGACATAGTAAATACTGAACATAATGACATTGTATTCACTGTGTTATGAAAGGACTGCTTCGGTCAAGGGAAGCTTATACAATTACATTTCTTGAGCAGTTGGCCATTACTGCATATGCATAAACCTGTTTCCCATTTTAATAGATAACTACAATATTTATCACGGTCCAAAACATATAAAGCGGAGCTAAAAAATCTTTTTATCGTTTGTATAACAACTGATGCAAAACAGTCCTCCATTCTCCTGATCGTGGACTAAACTCATAAATTGTTACCTGTGTGAAGAGGACGTGGCTCGTTGACGTTATTTTCCGGCTGCTTCTCTTGTAACGTTTCTCCGCTTGTCTCCCCGCGCGCCGCCCATCACGGACGGAGACGGCCTGTTTATGCGCCATCTCCCGGCGTATAAATCACGGTGTCTTTACACTGCGCCGCGTCCACCGGTCACAGCTTGGGAAATAAGGCAGGCCCGAATGCACCGGGTCAGCACAACTGTAGCCCTGAGTTGAATTAATGGATTAGACGACTGTCCCGCACAGAAAACTGGGTCCGTGACCCTTTGTGAAAGGCTACAGGGGATTTGCGTTGTTATGAGTATACCGTGTCCATTTTAGCTGACTACATTGTATTTAAATGTGATTTAATGCAGTTTGGATAGTTGCTGTAAGCATTAGCACTATGAAAAGGGAACAGCCTGAACTGCATGCATGTATGTATGGATTAGCTAGTGTTGCAGTTCCTTGACCTTGGAACCATCTAGAACAGGGGTGTCCAATCTTATCCGGAAAGGGCCGGTGTGGGCGCAGGGTTTTGTTTTAGCCCGGCATGGCAATAAGACACCCGGTCCTGCTAATCAAGGTGCTGATTGAAGACCATTACTAGTTAATTAGTTGAGTCAGGTGTCGTAGTGCAGGGCTAAAACAAAAAACCCGCACGCACGCCGGCTCTTTTTGGATAAGATTAGACACCCCTTCTCCAGGAAGAGTTGTGGATCCATTGCGTTCCTAAAAAAGGCTGACGTCCAGGAGAAGCCTTTGCTTTTCTGAGAGAATTTGGCTCCACCCAAATTCTTTTTTCTTTCTTTCTCATTCTCACTTAGTCAACCCTTTGAGTTTAACTCCAACCTTTTTTGTGGAAGTTTGCCAGCTTTTCTGCACTGCATGTGTCAAAATGATTTCAATGACCAGTTGAAAAGCAGGACGATGCAGTAGTTTATCTGTAAGATGCATTGGCCTGACATGCTGAGATTAGTCGTGACTAATGTTAACAAATCGTATCCTGTGGTCCTGCGGTCTTTTTTATATTTTTCACGTGTAAGGCCGTAGCGCACTGACTGAATCGGTTGTGTAATGTCGGTTCCGGAGTGTCATTCCGAATCGGTAAGCTTGAACGCGTTATGCTGGGGAGAGGCAAGTGAAATAATCTCATGTCATGAGCCGTTTAGCAGAGGTGGAAGCCGCAACACGTCGTTAATTCAGAACTATTTCATGAGACGAGGCTGCGTTTCTGCATGGATGTTCAGAAATGTACCAATCTGCACGGTGGGCTGCCTCTGGAGCACTGGGCCTCTTCTAACGCTTGTCAGTTACACTTTAAATGAAGTCTCCATATAAAGGCTTTATACAGCATATATGAAGCCTTCATAAACATGACACAATGGCTTCATAAATCTTACATAAGCAAATGGCATGCTTCATAAAGTGTGACATAACACCTTTTTATGCAATATGTTATGCCAAATGTGACATAACCAACAATATCACCTGGGTAATAGCTAAACATTATACAGGGTGACATAAAACATGCTTATGTAGGATGCTAGGCTAACTGTGATGCATTTGGCATAACATGTTGCATAAGAAGGTGTTATGTCACCCTTTATGAAGCATGACATTATGTCACGTTTTTGAAGGCTTTATATATGCTATATAAAGCCCTTATATGGAGACTTTGTTTAAATTGTGACCCACTTGTCTGTACTATAGGCCTTTGTAGTGAATCACAACACAAACGGTTCAGAAGTTTTCATCACCAGTTCTCACCAATACATTATAATCAACTTGGCAGTCACTCTTATCCAATAACAGCAAACGCCTCATTTGGGCAACGCATTGTCCATAATATCGACTCCATAATCCCGTTGGTCTCATAAAACACTTGTCTCTACTATAGGCCTTTGTAATGAGTCACAACGAGAACAGTCTTAAGACTTCTGAAGTTGTCATCACCAGGTATCACCAATACATTATAATCAACTTGGCAGTCACTCTTATCCAATAACAGCAAACGCCTCATTTGGGCAACGCATTGTCCATAATATCGACTCCATAATCCCGTTGGTCTCATAAAACACTTGTCTCTACTATAGGCCTTTGTAATGAGTCACAACGAGAACAGTCTTAAGACTTCTGAAGTTGTCATCACCAGGTATCACCAAATACATTTCTTGGCAGTCACTCTTAGCAGCAGTCCAATAGCAGCAAATGCCTCATTTGGGCAACGTATTGTCCATAATATGCACTCCATAATTCCATTGGTGCGAAATTAATTTCCCTTGGCGTTGACTGATATCCATATCATGCTTAGCCAAATACGTAAACTAGATGTTGAACAAGGAACAGTTCACAGCAAGCCTAAATTTTCCCACATTTAAACTGGGCAGAATGTCCTCTGCCCTGACCAAAACAAGAGTTCCTTCCTTTTCTCTTAAACACACATTGCGTTTGAAATTGCTATGCATACATATGTAATAAAAATTAATAACACGTTCCATTCCCCAGGAGAGGATAAACGGTGCACTGACGGTATATTGTGTGTGTGTCTCCTTACAGGCCTGCAGAAAAGAGGCTGCAGGCTCAGGAGGAGCTGTGGAACACACTCCTGCTCGGGCCCCATCAGGATGGCTGAAGCTGGCGTTGGAAATACCTCGGGGGCCATGTTGATGACACGTCTACTCCTCTACGCCACTCTCCTTTCAACAGCGGCGCTCGGTAAGCTCTCCTCCTCTCTGACTCTGTTACCCCTCCCCCCCTCACCCCCCTCACACCCCCCCCCCCCCCCCCAACAGGGAGGGGGCAGGCCAAGGTGCAAGGGTCTCCCAGTGGTTCGAATGAATAAATTGAAAGCGGCTGGGTTGACATGGCTGCTGTTCACCTTCAGCCGTTGTCTGAGGAGAATAAATTAAGACGTCTGAATTCAGGGGGAAAAAAAAAAAAAAAAAAGAGTAAAAATGATCAAATGGAAAACAGGCCTGAGGTCAGGGTGGCGACGGCCCTTAACGACGCTAATTTTATTCCGCCGGTCTGTTAATGGAGATCTGAGCAATCCAATTGTGCCAGGCGCGACCAGAGCGGGCATTGTGCCCACCGTTCGCTGTGTTAAAGCGTTCAAAAAGCGGCGACGTGACATCGATACGTCTCGCGCCCTTTCGACACGCGCCTCTATTGATCCTCTCGTCGCTCTTACCGAGGCTGCACATGAAACGCTTTCACGAGCGCAGAACGACCGACGCAGGTCTGCGCCGTGGTTATGACACATCTAGCCCCGTTTGGTAATTACGCCGGCTCGCCCCCGTATCCGCTCCCCGATTACTTCCTTTCGCGCATTGGCGCGTCCTACGCTTAAACGGCTGGAAATCTGCAGCGTCTACAGCGAGCTGAGCCCGCAGCCTTTGGGTGGCGAATCCGTTTCACTAACCACCGCCTATGAGGGCCGACATAACGAGCGTTTGGCCCCACTGAGCAGAACGAAGGCAGCCGAGCTCCGCACTGTGGCTTCGGCTTCAAAAGAGCGTTTCAAGTACGGTGCTGCTGCAAGCCAGTGCAGAGTAACTGCTTCTCAAGGCTTTAGTGTTGTATACTTTCTACAGTTATATAAACTGGGTTGGCGGTATTGGTTCTGTAACTGGGCTTGTAACCTAAAGGTTGCAGGTTTGATTCCCAGGTAGGGCACTGCCGTTTGAGCAAGGTACTTAACCTGAATTACTTCAGTATATGTCCAGCTGTATAAATGGATACTATGTAACATGCTCTGGCAAAAACCACCTGCTAAATGGCAGTGATGTAATAAATGGTAATAGCTTGGTTTAGGTTTGCTTTAGTAGGTTTGGTGTCACTGGCATACTTGTGGCCTGTAATTACTTTGTAATTATATAACATCACTCATCTTGTGTTAGGATGTACACGCTAAGTAGTTACATTGTAGTTAACATTTAAGCACGTGGCAGTTTATCAAATTAATACAAACCGCTAGGCAGTATTGCTTAGCAACAGCAGACGTATTTACAAACTACTGGCAAGATTGAAAATGACGGTGGTTTAAGTGGGGCTTGCGTAGACTCAGTTGTGTGATTTATACAGTTTTTTGCTTGGGTCTCTGGACAAAGATAGAATGTGCTAAAAAACTTTGCCATGTTACATTGTAATTAACTGAAGCTCTCACGCAGATACAAATAGCAAGTAACAATACGCTGCAATAAAGTCTGCTTTTGTTCCCAATGTTATCCTGCACGCACCCACACGAACGCACGCACGTGCACACATTAATGCACTGAATTCTGACACACACATGTGCACTCACAGACACACACACGTGCAACTGCACACACAAACGCATGCATGTCCATGTGCACATACATGTACAGATACACACATAAGCATGAAAGTAGACATACTTCAAAAAACAGGCATGTAATTAAGTGAACTTTCACTGGAGTCGGCTAACTAACTGAACTTTCACCCGGCACGTAAACATGTACATGCACACACAAAGATATACATACATACATACATGCACACATGCATACTCAAACAAACATGCAAGGATGCACTTGTTAAAACACACATGCACACGCAAACATACACGTACACGTGCGTACACACACACACACGCACACGCACACACACACACACATACACACACACACATTAACACACAGACCTGACGCAGGCCTATCGCAACAGGACTGCCTCCCTTGGTTGTGACTCTTTAAAGCTTAGCCTTTCATGCTTATGACTGGGAGAGCTGTCCTGGTTGGAGGTAATCCTATTAACGTCTCCCATCAGCCTGGCTTTTGTGGAGGGAAGAATATTCTCTCATGCCGCAGTCAGTGTGCTGCCTGACGGCGTCCACATGGGGCATTTCTGTCGATATGCGCACATCAATATCTCTACATATGTCTTCTCACATCAAACGCGTCTGTGCGGAGCGGCGAAGGGGGGAATCTGACTACCCATCATTCCATAGAGCGGAAGAAATGGCGCAGGTGTGCTGAAAGATACTCGTTTGATTGCATGCGCAAAACAAAATTACAAAAAGTGGTGGCAGCTGTTAGCAAGATCAATTAATCATTCAAGAAGAATACAAATGTTTCTGAGCCTATAGAATTTATAGGCTTGTGTGTGTGTGTGCGTGCGTGCGTGGGTGGGTGGGGGGGGGGGGTACGGTATGAGGTATTCGTAGCCATTATAGGACTTGAGGGTTCAAGCAATCATAGATAGCATGTGATTTCCCTACGGTGAAGAAAAAACGTGGGAGTGTCCTTTTTCATCTTGGGTAATATGACACGTATCAAAGCATCAGAATGTAAAGGTATTCGGTCCGCGGCGCATGAGATGCACGTTTGCCTGTGGTGGTCTCTCGGCTCAATCCGCGTTTCATTCCAGCACTTTCCACACACGCGCAGAGCAGGTAATTGACCATTCAAGCAGCCGTCTCTAGGGACACACCTGCCCCTCTCCAACTCCCACTACCCCCGCCACACACACACACACACACACGCGCGCACACATACACACATGCAAGCACACACATACACAGACACACATGCATGTACACATACATACACACACGCACACACACACACACACACACACGCCCGCACACATACACACATACAAGCACACACATACACAGACACACATGCATGCACACATACATACACACACGCACACACACACACACACAGTCTACCAGGCCATTTCAAGTGCATGGCCGTAAGTTCAATGTGTCAAGACCAATTTCAGCTGGGACCACCAAGAGCAGGGAGGTTTGTCATGGTTTCGCTTTTACTAACAAAAGAGAAAATTGTGTGCGTGTGCATGTGTGTGTGTGTGCTGTGTGTGCATATATTTTATATATATGGTACATACACATATAATATGTTACGCATTATGGGAGATGTGTGAGAGACTGTCAGTAGCCCTTAAGACCTTTGCTGCTGTTTCTCTGTAATTCAAACACTGCTCTAATTGGGAGGCTGAATTGAATAAGTGGTCACACCTGTCATGTATGTGCTGTGAGTGTGTCTGAGTTTGCTCATGTTTTCACAGAGCAGAGGTTTGGGCACACCCAGGACCACACAGTTTCTGTCTTTTCCCGTCCTTTGCGCTCGTTAATTTTAATAACATTTTAATTACGATAATCACAGAATAATGAAAAAAACCCACCATTTTGTGTTAAAGGCATTAGGCCCTGCCATCCCAGCTTTCATGCAAAGAGGATGCTGATGGACAGCACGCGGCTAACCCCCTGCGCAAATCGATCTTGCGCGCCATCGATCGCCGTCGCCTGTAAACGTTACACGCGTGCAGCAAGCGCCACACATTTCTTCACTCCGGGCTATAAATATTTGCCACGACGGTCCGTGTTTCCCACACTGGCGACAGACGCCCGTGTGCTTCTGCCAGCTTTCCGAGGATGGAGTTCACATGGAGCAGCTGGTTCTTACAGAAGGACGGCCACACAGGGGAAAGGAGGCTACACAACATGACATCATTTCCTGCTAATATATTAAATGAGGTTGGAAGGTTGTCCTTACCCGCTTCGCGTCCTCATATTTAATTCAATCGCACAAACTGCGCCAACGAAATGTCAATTAAAACTTTAATCCAAGGTCTTAGTCCTTACAACTTCAGTGCACAAAGAGTCTGTTTGGCTCTGCAGCGAGTTTGATGACCCTGCACATGTGGTAGCTGTTAAATGAGAATTCCTGGTCGTGTTATTGTTAGTGCTAAATAGAGGTTATCAGCAAGATTGAACTATGCACCTTCGGCTGTACCCACAGCCAAAATAGTTTAGGCTGCTTCTTGTCCGATGTGACTTACAGTCGACACAGTTGTATGTCTTAAACATTCCCCAGTATATTTACACAGCTGTGTTTTTACTTAATCATTTGAGGTTCAATGACTTCCTGAAGTGTAAAATGTATATATATAAACGGTTAATCCAGATGGGACAGTAACCCGCAGCTCTTAGATAATAGAGCTCTTCTCTCGATGTCGAATGTCAATAAACCGAATCAATAGACACAAGGAAATCAATTGTCTTTTTTTTGCGGGGTGTTATTTTGCTAATGACAACAGAAGTGTCTGAGGTGTTGGAGAGGAAAGCTTTCGGGGTGCTGTGCGCCCGAAAAAATTATTTATATAGCACACTCGATTAATTAAGCAAATGCTTTTAATTACCCCCGCAGCTCAAGTGAATGCGCTCGCACAAGGAAATGAATCAAGTGTGTCAAATATGCAAAAAACATTGTGATTGACTGCAAGCCCTTCGCAGATCCCATCCATCTTGGCTGGGGACAACAGCTGAATGAGAATCGGGCTGGGCGGGGCACCTGCTGTTCGGGCTGCTTTTTACTTCAGCTAAAGCTCGCCGTGTGTTTGTGTCCCTTTAGAACGGCCCACCAAATGAGCGTTACTCTGAGGAACGTGGTTTTCTTCCCTTAAAATCAGTGGGTGTAGAGTAGCCTGCAGGGGACAATCCAATCCAAGTCCTGCCCATGTCTTTCTTCCACCCGTGATTGGCCACCCGGCTGATTTCACTAGTTATTTTTTTACCTCCTGGCTGAAGGATTGTGCTGAGTAGTAAATCCCGGCGACTGGAACAAGAATGCCGGGGAGGACTTTTACTTTCTGAACCTGGTATTTTCCACCTCTGAGAACAGGGATGAGAACACAAGTGGGATTAGTGAAACATTCCGTCATGAATACCCATAAGATCACTCGCCGAGGTACTTGGATCAGCATTCTAATGTTTGTTCATATCAAAGAGGACGAAAAAAGAAAAACGTGTTTTGTCTGAACTGTAGTAATTAAGGAAAGCCTATGAGGAGGTGCGCGTAAAATTACTGAATTCAAAATTATTATTGTTTTCTGCCTGATAATACGGGGGAGGGGGGGGGGGGGGGCGGTGGTTCAAAAACTTTTTCTGTTGTTATTTTTGCCCAGAAAAGAGCTGGAGTTCTGCACAGCGCTTTGGGGAGGAGGCGAGTTTGTATTATTCAAATATTTGGTCTCTGGAGCCAGGGAGGAGTATCGCTAAATCAAATGAATCAAAATGAAGTGAATCTCCCCGATGTAGACCGACTGTGACTGTGACTGTTGACTGTGGACTGTGACTGTGACTGTGACTGTGACTGTGACAGTGCCTGTGACAGCGTGGAAGCCATTTTGTCACGCAGACGCCTGCTCAGCCCGACGTGGATGGATCTGCTTCCAGACTGCGCGAGGTTGGGGAAAAACCTGAGTTTTACAGGCTTTTGAGAAGAGCCCAGTGGGACTTAAGGAGAACTTACATAAGGAGGTGTTTTTCTGTCTCGTCTAGTGCTTTTGATATCTCCACCGTTGCGGCGAAGGCCGATTTCAACCGCGCGCTGGCAGATTGGAGATTAAAGCTCAATAAAAGTTCCAGCTTTTCTGCTAGCGATGCTCTCCCGGTGCCAGGCCTCGACGCTGATCTAATCCTTGAGATTGATGTCAGTCTTATAACAATCTGCCATTAATTATAAAGGGAAATCATTCACTTAGCGATGCCAGTGACTTCAGCGTGAAATGCAAAGTCCCTCACGTCCCAGCAGTCTGTCTATGCCGTGCCAGTCAATGTGTCAAAAGTCTATGAATGTATGAGCATTTTATATTGCCTGAAGGACTATTCTATCCATATAGAATATCCTATATTCTATACATAGGACTTGTATTCGTATAAAATGACATGCTCTGTCAATGGCCATTAATGATTTTAAACTGTGAGTTGAATGCAGTTAGCATGGACAAATCCACAGTGTCATTGTTTTAAAGGCACATTGCATCTCGAATACAGACAGGAGACACAAAACCTCCAATAATCTTTTTTTACTCTATGTGAATATCTAGAGACTGCTTTCACAGTGAGTGCATCATACAAAAATACATGCTTGCTTTGAGAAACTTTTTTTTTTTTTTTTTTTTTTTTAAAGCTACAGCCGTACAATGGATGGAACAGTCATTCCATGAGTCATTTGTCTATGTTTTGAGTCAGCATTATTAAGGATTATGAGGATAATGGATGTTCCTCTCCCTGTGTGCTAGCATTTGCCCTAGACAGATTCTTCCCTAGTAGTGGCCTGAGGCAGGGGGCTCCTGAAACTGTGTGAGGTTGGAGTCCCTGGATGCCTGGTTAACATGTCCTGTCCTTTTCGGAGAGACAGATCACTTACCCTTCACCTCCACCCCTCATGAATCTGGGTTCATTTCAGAGAGCTTTGGACCCTTTGAAGGGTAAAAAGCAAATTTAGAATTTGCTTGAAGCTAAACACAAGCTCCTTGTGGAACAACATGGAAACGCTGTTTTTAAATTTATTTTCCTTTGAAGTTAACAAATGTACCTTCTGTTTCAATACTCTGATAACTTAATACATACAGTAAATAAATAACTTAGTTAAGCTCATGGACGTGTTTTTCCTCATTGTGTATTCGCATTACTACACATAATAAGCTGAAATATTAGAAAATGATTAAACCCACTGCATGAAGGATGGCAGTTGTTAACAAAATAGAAAACTAATCTGGAGTTATCCATTACTTACATTTTTACACATTTAGCATTTTAATATCATTTAATATATACTTGAACATTCATCAGCTCTGCTACTTTTCTGTTGTTTCATTTTATTCCATTACATTCTTATCTCTATTTTTTAGACCACCATTTTGTTTATTTGTATCTGTAAGACTAAATTGATAAAGTAAAAATTGTTGCGCTCAGTACATAAGAGTTATCACAGGTGCATCCAGGGAATGTCAATATGGAGAAGAAGGTGTCAGGAGCAGTCTGTGGATAAAATGGCTTCTAGCCGATTACTTCTTTTTCACATGCACTTATTTTATTTTTTTGCACTATATAATTGTCCTAATAAATATATTTTGCTAGACGCCAGTGTCCGATTTTATCCACAGAGTGCTCCTGACACCTTGTCTGTAAGAATATACAGCCTCGACAACCCGTGAATGCAAGACATTAATTAAACACGTAATTCATTGTAATTCATTGAATTATCAATTTGTATATTCATTCATATTTAAATTATCCACAGTGTAGCCATGGTACAGTAAGAAATACAGTTGAAGTCGGAAGTTTACATACACTTATGTTGAAGTCATTAAAACTAATTTTTAACCACTCCACAGATTTCATGTTAGCAAACTATAGTGTTGGCAAGTCACTTAGGACATCTACCCTTGATGACTTACAGCCATTTTACAAATCATGTATTCCATACTGTTCCAACATAATTTACAGCTAAATCTAGTCCTGACCCCCAATTCCCATAGAGATCCATTCAAATGCAGAGACATTATAGTATCGCTTGTAAGAGTACCAGAAAATAAGATATCGAGAGTTTTTTGATGTTTTTGGGTCACAGACATCAGGAAGGGCATGCAAAGGATATGCGACCGAATATTAAAAATTTAAAGGCACAGTCAACTTAGTGTATGTAAACTTCTGACCCACTGGAATTGTGATATAGTGAATTAAAAGTGAAATAATCTGTCTGTAAATAATTGTTGGAAAAATTACTTGTGTCATGCACAAAGTAGATGTCCTAACTGACCTGCCAATGCTATAGTTTGCTAACATGAAATCTGTGGAGTGGTTAAAAATAAATTTTAATGACTTCAACCAACAAGTGTATGTAAACTTCCGACTTCAACTGTATGTGTGGACAAATAAATCATGTGTTATATGTCTAAAAACTGCGAACATTGACCAAAATCATAATTGCAGAGGCTGACTATGTCCAGACAGATTACAGTATATTATTGGGTGCGTAAGAGTCTTGGCCTCAGACAAAAGTAGCCCAGATTCTGTAATCTAATAAGCCGAACCAATTAACTTTGTACTTTATTTTCACTGCAGGGAAACCCTTGTTGCAGGCTCTCGATTTCTATCCATTTTCAATGAACCGAGTGGTGACACGGTTTCAGGGTGAAGTTTTTACCTGGAAATCATTCATTGGATACCAGCTGTTCAGTGAGGTTCAGTTGAGTTAGCTTCGATTTTGTCATGGAGAAAATAGGTCATTGGATTTCTTTAATAACCAGCAAGCTGTCAATTCACCCGTTTCATTTTTAGTCCCACCCCCCCACCTTCTGCTTTCCGAGAAGACGAGGATAAAAAGGCTCTTAGGGACCTGCTGTGATAAAATAAAACCAAGAGAAAGAATTTGCTTTCAAAAGTTTCAAGTGTTTCAAAAACAGCCCAGAAAGTATTTCTGTGGCATGTTGTGCTTGGTTCACCCAACTGAACATCATCTCCAGAGGTTACTTTTCTTTTTTTTTTAATGCTTTTACAGAAAACCTCTAATTCGTTATGAAATGTATCGTGTGTTAAATTCATGGCAGAAATTGGCGCACACTTGTTCCCAAGGGAACAAAAGGACACATTCACACCAACTTCTGCCAAGGAAAAAAAAACCGAAACCCTTAGCTGTATGTTGGGGGTTGAAGAAGGAAGTGAGCCCACAGTGCTACTGGATCCACGGTCAGTGCCTGGCGCAGGTCACCCCTCTTTTCAAAAGCGCCATCACCCCACCTTTAGGTCATGTGACCATTTAATGGACGTTTCTTACGTCTGACATCATACTCTGTGTTATAATTACGAATGGGATTTATGAAGTCCTGACCCTACAACAGTTGTAGGGCCTGTATTTCATTAGGGCCTTGTATGCCTGGATTGTTGGAACGGATGCGAGTTGTGAGTCACAGAGTGAGTTCAGTTGCGTTCGTTAGCTAAAGCGCGGTCCGTCTACCCAGCGCAATAACGCAGATTAGCGCACGGCGCAGTGGAGCGCAGCATGAATATCGTGTGATATTTATAACATAAACACTTCCGTATGGCTGGCAGACGCATTCAACGATGGGCAGCTTCTGTGAAACCATGTATGAAGCAATATTCCTAAACTTGCTATTTACTACCATTAACCTCTCTTCATTAGCTGTGTTATTACACATTAGATAGATGGAAAATGATGATATGAACTCAAATGGCTCATTCAAAATATGATACACATGCGGCAAAGTACACTTGAGGCTTCCTCAGTGGGTAAGTTAAGGGGGGGATATACTGCACAGTTTGATTTAGTTAGACATTTTAAATGCTACTTTTGTGCAGACTGGAACAAATAAAAAAATAAAAATAAAATAAAATAAATAATTATTAATAATATCTCATGCACTGCAAAAAATGTCTGTCTTAACAAGTTTTTTAGTCTTTTTTTTTCTCAAAAGTGGAAAATATAGTTTTTTGCTTGACAAGTGAAATTATCTTACCCTGCTGGAAAATCTTGAAATGAGTAAAACTATCTCACCCCACTGGCAGATAGTTTGTCTTATTTAGCAAACAAGTAACAGAAGTAAATATAAGATTAAAATGCTTGTTAAGCTTTGTTTTTTGCAGTGTGATCTCATGGATGGTACGTATATTTTCCTTTCAGTCCTGCAGTCTTGATTTTTGTCTCTCCCCTGATCAGGACTTATGTAATCGTGGCAACCACATTTGATGTAGTAAAAATAGGCAATGTATGGTTGCAATACCTTCTTATTGAATCCACCCTTTAATGTAGCAAACACAAGTCCAAAAAAACAAAACTGTCCCTGGGGTACACACAGACAGACACAGAGACACACACACACACACACACACACACACACACACACACACACACACACACACACACACACACACACACACACACACACACACACACACACACACACACACACACACACACACACACACACACACACACACACACACACACACACACACACACACACACACACACACACACACACACACACACACACACACACACACACACACACACACACACACACACACACACACACACACACACACACACACACACACACACACACACACACACACACACACCCGCACACATTCAAGTTTTTTTTGTTCTCTGATGTTCTGGGCACAAACTTTTCTTGGTCCTTTTTTTTTCATGGGGGGAATGCTAATACACACTGGGTGGCAGTCTCTTGTTTTGATAGAGTGTTGCTAGCGGAGCAGGAGACTGCAAGCTGTCTCTGGGAAGAGCCATCAGCAACAATCAGATGTCTGACAAAGATAAAGTAAAACGATTCTGCTTTACTGCCGTGGAAACAATGCCCATTTCTGCACTCAATTGTTCTCCAGGCGGAGGTAAAATGAGAGGTTTTTTCTTACTTGCCAAGAGGAACCCTAAAAACATGTCTACCTCAGCTGTCAGAGTTTCTTTTTCAGATATAATCATTTCTGTCCAGTTTTGTTCTTTAAAAAAAAATTAGTCTTCATTTTTGTACTGTTATTTTTACTCAGTAGGAACTTGAATACGTTGAATCTTAATAGTTTGTTTTGTAATCTACAGGTAGTGGCGTAGCGTAATGGTTAGCGAACTGGGCTTCTCCAACCTTGTAGTTTGGATTGCTAGATGGGGCGCTGCTGTTCTACCCTTGAGCAAGATACTGAACCCTAATCGCTTCAGTAAATATCCAGCTGTACAAATTGATTGCATGTAAAAAGAATGTAATTCGCTCTGGATAAGGTCGTCGGCTAAATGCCGTTAA
Organism: Synaphobranchus kaupii; assembly: GCA_029718625.1. Classification (NCBI taxonomy): domain Eukaryota; kingdom Metazoa; phylum Chordata; class Actinopteri; order Anguilliformes; family Synaphobranchidae; genus Synaphobranchus; species Synaphobranchus kaupii. Next base: position 24,754,906 of record CM056395.1, on the reverse strand, counting down.
ATGTTAATGTCTGTGGCGTATCGCTCTGTCAGATCCATTTTTAGTTCAGGATTTAACTGAAATGTTGCCACGTCCCGTACCGCCGGCCAGACAGAGTTGGACGAAAACAGCGAGGCTCCTTTGTTCCCTATATTTCTTTTTAGTTCTCTTTATTTTTTTAACCCAGATAGAAAAATCAATAACTCCCTTCAACCCATAGGAAGGCTGCAAATGGCCTGAATAGCGGTCCGTGGCCATCTTCCTTGTCTTAGATTGCCAAAGTGCTGTCAAAGCCTTCGAAACAAACGACAGCAACATTAACCGAGCAGGCTTTTTGGAAACGGGTTAAACGCTCCGCAGTTTTTATCGGTGTCCTGAAGGGCGTGTATATCTTATAAATGGATGAATTAGAGCCGGGGCTTAAATTGCATCATTTGAGTTGTTGAAAGACGCGGTTTAGAAGTTGCGCGTTGAAGCAGAGTGGTGTTTAATGAGGATTAATATTGACAAGAGGTCAATGCGTCTAGATGTTAGTTTACATCAGGTGACACAATGCATACCGAGATCAATAACTGCAAGATGTCATAAATATTACAGAATGGCTCTCCAATGCCTAAATGACTGGTGCACAAGGGCTGGAGGCTATTGACTTGTCCCACATTATATATTCAGTAAAATGATATGTAGGAAGTGACAGTCAGCATTTTGGTGAGAGCCAGGAACCCTAGTGTTTTAGTGCGTCGAAGTGATTCCGGGTATATGAATAAAATGTTGTATAAAAACTGTCCCAAGTAATCCAACGCATTAATTTCCTCACGGCGCCTCGGCTGCCATTTCAAATAGATAATGACTTTAAAAATAAGCGTAGAACTTCAGAAAAGCATGAAGCTTTTTTTTTTTCTCTGCTTGCGCTTTCTATATGCGAACATTGTAGGCAGGCTGGGATTCAGTTGAATCTAAGCCAGATGGGGACTCCTAATGGTGTGTATGATTAGAGACCAAAGATGTTCTTCTCATGCAAATAGCTCCTCTGCAACAGGCCCGCGTGTTTCACCTCATTATCTTGTTGAAATGCGATGCCCCTCCATTACATACCATTGACATAATTTCTTATGCTGAGTCAGTAGGGTTATATTTCCCTTTCATATTTCAGCGCATGGCATACATCCTATTTATTTAGTGAATGCTTGGATTTGGTCTATTTCATGGTTCAATTTTATTTCAGTAACCCTATAAAGCTATTGGTTCACTTAAAGAGAACTCTGGGCATCAGAGTTAATGGTATAGCTAAGGCATCATCAGTAGTAGTTTTTATAACCACGATTATTTTGTTCTTATGGGTTAGTGAATATTTTATTCGCTTCAAGTTCTAGAAGGAAACATGGTGCATGGATGGGTTCTATGGTCTGGTATCTGTTAAGGAACTGTTCTAGTGCATGGATGGCTCTATGGTCTGGTATCAGTTAAGGAACTGTTCTAGTGCATAGATGGGCTTTATGGTCTGATATCTGTTAAGGAACTGTTCTAGTGCATAGATGGGCTTTATGGTCTGATATCTGTTAAGGAACTGTTCTAGTGCATAGATGGGTTCTATGGTCTGGTATCTGTTAAGGAACTGTTCGAGTGCATAGATGGGATCTATGGTCTGGTATCTGTTAAGCCACTGTTCTAGTGCATAGATGGGCTCTATGATCTGGTATCTGTTAAGCCACTGTTCTAGTGCATAGATGGGCTCTATGATCTAGTATCTGTTAAGCCACTGTTCTAGTGCATAGATGGGCTCTATGATCTAGTATCTGTTAAGCCACTGTTCTAGTGCATAGATGGGCTCTATGATCTAGTATCTGTTAAGCCACTGTTCTAGTGCATAGATGGGCTCTATGATCTGGTATCTGTTAAGCCACTGTTCTAGTGCATAGATGGGCTCTATGATCTAGTATCTGTTAAGCCACTGTTCTAGTGCATAGATGGGCTCTATGATCTGGTATCTGTTAAGCCACTGTTCTAGTGCATAGATGGGCTCTATGATCTAGTATCTGTTAAGCCACTGTTCTAGTGCATAGATGGGCTCTATGATCTAGTACCTGTTAAGCCACTGTTCTAGTGCATAGATGGGCTCTATGATCTGGTATCTGTTAAGCCACTGTTCTAGAGAATGGATGGGTCCCGCTCTACTGTCACCAGGGATACTCAAATCTGGCCCTTGAGGGCAGTAGTAATGCTGATTTTCTTTTCCACCCGATAGTTAGTTGATTGATTGGTCAGGCATTTAACTCACCTGGTGTCCCATGTTTAAATCTTCCAGCGACACTACTGGCCCCAAGGGCCAAATGAGTATCCCTGCTCGAGCGTCACCAGGGACGGGAGGGTTTCTGTCGGCTGCCATTACAGTATCTCACCGTGCACCATCGACCCCTGCAGGTCGATCAGTCCACCTGTCAAGCTGCAGATGAAGTGTTTTTCCAGACTTGTGTGCTATGGCGTGGTAAGAAGCGGCGGGGGCATTGCGTGCTTTGTAAGAGATCCCACGCTTCTCTGTAGAGCTTTCAACAATGAACACTGATACACATGTACTAATGGGCTTTCAAATTGGGGAGAAAAGTAGGGGAGAAAAAAGATGAAAAAAGAGAGGGTGACCCAGTACATATGGCTCTTTCAGGGAAAATAAAATAAAATGATAAATGCTTTGCACTGTGCAACCATCCAAACATATTTCATGGGTTTTGAATATTTTCATTTTATTGGAATGGCCACTGGTGTAACTTACGAATATAAGCCCCCACACGTACACACACACATGCGCATACACACACACACACACACACACACCCGACACGCAAAAATACACTCACATACATGCTCACACACACACTCACACACTCCACATGCAAAAATACACACTGATGCCACACACACACACACACACACACACACACACACACGCACACACACGCACCTAATGAGGCTTTATGTAGGTATCCCCAAATCAGACAGAAAGGTTCGACCACAGCTTTGTGGAGTTCGGGCCTGCAGCTTTGAAGAGCTGAAGTGAGCGTTGCGCGCTGAGCCTTGTGCGCTGAGTGGTGGAGAGCCGGTTAGGATCTGAATCAGTGTTAATCAGCCCGGCTCTGCGGTGCAGTGCTGGCCCGCGAGAGGCCCCTTTGGGGAACAAATCACAGCAGTAATGGAGTCCTGTCAACAGGTTCACTGCCAGCTGTGCTTCCTCTCGCAGCAGAAGAATGCAGTCGTTAATAAAGCTTTTTTATCCTACGCTATTAATTATAATGTTAGCTTGACTTTGGCTCCTGGAGGGAACGTAATATATACAGGGCTTCCCCCAGGAAAATGCTTAGCGACGGGAGTAGTGCCTCAGAGGGTAAGCGGTGACGGCCGGTGCGAAGCGGCGAGCCCTGGTATTCACGTCGTATAGCCTGCACCTGACCTGGTGAAAACGTGAATACACGGTACGAACTTTGTTAAATAGCGGCAACGTATCTTTTTTTTTTTTTAACCCTCCATGGAGATTTGAGTCTGAGGTTTTATTGATTTTTCTCTGAAATTTCCAGAGGTGCAGTCCCTCCCCTCTTAATACCTGTGGGAATCCCTGATATACTTTTGGATTAAAAAAATATGTATTATAAATAAATAAATAAAAACTATTGTAATTCCCTTCAAATATTTTCAGCGCATTTATGTTCAGTTGGAGATGTTTGTTCTGTCTGACACATTAGACTGACAGAAGAAATATCACAGATCAATGCAGATGAACAATATGTAATGTAGGTCTCTAGACCAAGGATGGGATCAAATGGGGTGGAGAGACAGATTAGCCTTTCAGCCTTTTTGGCTAAGGAGGGAAATGGGGGCACTTAAGACAGGCCCCAGTGTGGCACAGTGCAGTGGGAACTCAATACAGCCATTGACAAAAGAAAGCCTCTATTGAAAGAATGTAGACCTCCTTTGAGAAAACATTCCATGTTCTTCATCTCCTTATTAATTGAGCTTAAAAAAAAAAAAACATAATTCTTTGCCAAAAATGGGAAAAAATAGATCTTTACTCTCATTCCCTGTGGTGTTCCTATATTAATATGAGCAGAGCCAATCGTCTTCCTTCAAGAAAATACTGTTGAGGCTTGTATTTTTTATTTATATTTTTCCTTTAAAAAAAAGAAATATTCACATGACAGAAAGTGACAAGCATTTGATGGTGAATGAACAGACTATAAAACGTGTGCGAGTTCTGCTGTCTACAACTAATATGGTAAATTACATTTTGTAGAAAAGTCCTATTGGGATTTGCTGCGCACAAAAAAAAAAAAATCGCACTTAGTTAAGAAAACATTTTAATTTTCAACTTATAATTATTTTTAGAAAGTAGTGCCTTCAAAGAATGACACATTTTCTTATGGGTGTGAAAGTATCCAAAATGTTCATTGTTTTTTTTGTCCCAAAATCATCACAAACAGATAGTTGTTAATTGAAGCTAACACATTAATATACAGTATTCACTGTCAGTACGAGGATGGAAAGTTCCAGAAGATGGATTTATTGTTTTATTGAAGATGACTGATTAGTATATTCCCTGCAGTCAATGACATTTTGAAAAAAATATGGCTCAAAAATAGACTGTAGTTTAGATTCCTCCAGGTTTGTGCCACTTAACCTCACGAATATAGTGAACAATAAGTAAACAAGCCTGAGTGAAGACCAAATTCTGTAAACCATTTCCAGAAATTATGAAAGTTAGCAACACAAAAAAAAACCCATAGATTTTAGTGCCACTCAAGCAAGTGGTCATTTTTAGGAAACAAATTAAATCACAGTATTCTGAAGTAATTTTGTTTGAAAATATGTAACTATTTGTTTGCATATTGTTTTACATGGACTACTTCACATGGGGTTGTTCATAAACATACCTTTGCTTGGATCAATGCTCAATTCTGACTGGCTTAGTGTGGGGTATCCCGTCACTGATCACTGAGCATAAACACGTCACAATATAATGTTCGCTAGATAAACAAGCCTTGTTTTCTCCAAATGAGCATGAATCAGTTTTTCTTTTTTTGTGCTGCTTTGCTGCTCTCCCACAAAAAAAAACAAAAACAAAGAATAGATTTGCCTCCTCTGTGAGTCCGACAGGGGTGTGATGAGTTGACTTCTCCCCTGAAGAGCTCAGTGACAGGGTCCGGTAATCAGCTTGCGCTCGTTTTTTTTTTTTTTTTTAGGGGTTATGGAATGATAGGGCCACAAAAGGCCAACTGTGTCAACGGTGGGGGAATTCAGGTGTGCGTTCCCCAGTGAGCCAATGAGAGGCGGCCACGGGCCAGTCGCTCGACTTGAAGGGGATCGTCTTTCAAAGGAGGCAATATGGGGGGGCTTTACCTCACGAGGAATGCGAAACAACCTGGGGCTGTGGATTGAAAAGGGGAAAGCGGGGTGGGCCGGGCGGGGGGGGGGGGGTCAGGGGTCGTTAAAGTGTAATGGCCGCTTATGAAATGCAAACTTAAAAGTATTCGGCAAGCCGAGGTCAGGCCTTGGCTAGACTTGACACTGATGTTTCACACGACCTCTGGTAAGGTTAGTCTCGTACAGCGTGTGGAATGGATAATGAACACAAGTGTACACGGGATAGTACTCGTCTTTCGACGAGAACCGGTGAAACTGCGCGGCTTTGTTTCTGTTTGGTCCGCAGGGAGTTTGGATATGACTCCATCTGCGCTGATTAAGGCGTGGCCAGCGAGGAGGGTGTTGATTTTATGACTCGTCGGGCCTCTCAGACATTCTCCTAACCCCTAAAATAACATGAATGCAGACGTGTACACAATTACGAAACTCGCGGAACAATAATGATGACACTGGGCAGTTCAACCCATCTACACTTGCCATTTAGATCTGGATATGATTCACTGTAATCTTGCTGATTCATTAGGATTTCTGTCAGGACTGTTAAATAAATTCCAAAAATATCAGTCTCATTCAGCCAAAACAGTATTAATCTTTGTCATTGTTCTTCCTGAAGTGGATATTTGAGTGTGTTCCAGAAAACTAGGTCGATGTGAATACTGTTTCGTACTAATGTATAGTTTAGTTTAGCAGTTTCCGTGAGACTAATGTCATTTGTTATTGTGTATGCCTTTTGGAAGCAGCAGTTTATATGATATGATCTGTTCCCATGTTTACACAATTTAAAAAAATTGCATAATTATACAAATATATCAATTAATTATTATTTGACTGTATTTGAAATCGACAGCTTGTAGTTAGTTTAGAATTTGACAGCCGGTTTGAGATGATTATCAGATGACTTGTTGAAGAGCGTCTTATTTGTTAATTAATCCACAGTTTATTCAAATCTACATTATGCAGTAAAATATCATGGCTTTTTGGCAACTTATTAATAATGCATTTTGTATTTTGTACCTGCATAATAGGAATTTTAATAATTAGGGACAGCATAAATTCTGCCTGTAGTTTATGACACCAATACTTGCTCAAAAAAGGATACTACTGTCAGCAGTAGGCCAGTAACCAGAGATAGTAGGAAAATGATCTTTGCAGTACTGTTCTGCAGAATAGTTTCCTTAATAATAAATTGTCCCCTTTCACTGAGCTTCATAGTCAGTCCAATTATGCACTTGAGGATTCAGACAGGGGGAAAAAAGACAGAAACATCTCTAACAATCGGGGGGGTTTAGGGCTGCCTGATGTCCGTGATATAGCACACAGCTATTTGTGTGTTAAAAAATGCACTGTATAGAAAACAGATGCTGATGCAAGTTATGAGACAAATTCCACCCGATCGCGTAACTGACGTACGACGCGATAATTCAGGCGATGTGCGGGACGGCAAGACACAGAAGCGCTTTGCCTTCCCAAAATAAATACACATCTCTTCAGTACTTCTTTTCTTTGTCACACAGTAACTCACCATAATATCATAATGCAGAAAAGGTGGTTTCAGTAATATATTTCCCCTTTCACTCCAGCGGAATTTTCCATAGCCACAGAGCGCTTCTTAATCCTGTTTCTGTGGGGTTTCTTTCTTCTTCTTCTTCTTCTTCTTCTTCTTTGTACTGCTGCTGATGCATGACCCCTAATATCAAATCCACGAGTAGAGACAGGTCTGAGTGCTTAGGCCCCAGGGCTGGAGCTGTTCCCTGAACAGAGAGGCCGTTGGCTCATTAGCCACCGACGAATAGCCGCACATTAACAGCCATTTAAATTACCCTATCAGAGAAGGCGACAGTGGTCTCTATCCCATATTCCTTCCTGAACTTTAATTGTTGAGGGTCTTCGCAACATACGTATATTTTACCCGTGACAACACTGTGTTACCATTAGAACAGTGAATTAATTAAATATCAAATTAAATAAATAATCGCTCCGTAGCATGACTGGTGTTCAGCCAGTGAACCGCCGTGTTTTGTACTAAACCGAAAAACACACTTCAATCTCATGACCCACGGTCTCTTTGTGAAAATATTGATTAGATGCAACGATGAGAAATCATAATTCAGAACAGCAATCGTCGGTGTGATATTATACGCCTCGGAGCAATGGAAAGTCAGCTGATGGATGACTGACAGTTATGAATGTTCTGCATCCACACTGTCCCGAAAAGACGTGTGTTCAAGAGTTATGCTCTCAGAGTCAGCTGCCTCCGTATGAATTATGAGTAATTGTATGAGGTCAAACTTAGATGCACACCTATTTGTACTACATGGAGGTTATTGTCATATCGCAAAACTGGCAGCTTTCTGTTGTCTGCTACTGTGATCTCCCAAGAGGTTGCTGTGGAATAATGGGAATAGAAGCGGCCTAGTTTGAGCTTTAGCAGAGTTAAGCCCTAAGTAGTCTGTGCTGGGTGTTATGCTGAGTAATGCCAGCTTAAGAGGCAAAGTATGGAGCAGCCAGGCCTGGATGTTAATTTGGGGACAAGAACACCCCTGAAGCAATGTGGTGGTCCAATAGTTGTCCTTTTCCAAAGGGGAAAAGATAGCCGTGTCAAAAGCGTCAGCGTCGGAACAAAGCTCACCCATTGCGATACACACTGCCATTTCTGCCCCTGTGTATGTGTGTGTGTGTGTGTTTGTGTGTGTGTGTGTGTGTGTGTGTGTGTGTGTCTGTGGAGACACGTGTATGTGCGCCTGGTGTGTTTGTGTGTATGAGTTTGAGAGAGTGAGATGATGAGTGTGTGTTTGGGGGGCGGGGGGGCATCACTGATTTATGTAATTGTGGTACTCTGAATTTTGTTTTTTCACGCCAAATTAACATGGCCAGTAAAATCTGATATTTCCATTTAGACCCAGTTTAAAAGCTCATTGCTCGCACGCAGTTGATTACAGCCTCGATGTAAAATAATGAGGAAGCGAATGCATAAGCACATATTTCAGTTAGGGAGGTAGTTGTTGAATCAGTAAGACACAAAATTAATATTGGCATTCTTGTTGAAACTGCCAAGCATTCTCGTTAACCTGAGGAATCGGTCAGACAAATAATTTGGGAGAAAACTTTTGAAAAGTTTGACGATGAATTCCAGGTTCCTCCATGGGTATTTTTTCAGTCTTCTACATATTTAGGCGTACTTGAATATTTGCCAAGGACATGGCTTGTGGCTAAACAGACAGCGAAGCACGTCTTTTACATTTATTCCCTCCTAAACAAATAAGTTGGTTTGATGCCAGGATGCTAAGATGTGTGTTAGGCAGTAGACATGGATCAAAACAGTGACTTTCTCCCTACCTGAATGGACTTTTCAGTGTTTCAATTATTATTATTTTTTAATATATACAGTATTTGATAATGTGTATCTAATCAAAATATGTCAAGCTGGCTTTTCTTATTAGACTAGACATTGTTTATTAGACAGTTTGTTTGCCAGAGCTGTTGGTTGGCCTAGAAAAGTGTGATTCTCCAAGGCCAAGCAGCAAAGCCTTTGCCAGATCTCACGCTCACGGCTCCATGGTCACAGTGAAATCTGAGTGTAAGTATTTTGAGCTCTGAAGAGTAGATCGAATGGTCGATATGGAACGGGAAGCCAAAAGACATCGAGCTGGAAGAAGGCAGTTTCACCCAACAACATGGGGATTCTTTCTCCCCATCTGCCTTTATTAAAATAAATTAATAAATAATAATAAATTCCAGACATTCTCCGGTCTCCTCTGGGCCCTGGCAAACAAAACATAAGGGACATGGTTTAAGTGCAGTTACCGTGATTTCCACTTAGGATGCACACTCTCTACCCCCTGCTGCGGTTGATGTAGATTTCTCTTTTGATGGAAATCGATTAATTATATCTGATGAACACGTTGGTTTGGAGACACTGTAGATGCTGCCCTGCTGGGAAGGAAGACTGCTTCTGTTATGTTGATTGGCAGTAGGCTTGGCTTTTAACATTTGGCAGAAATTTCATTTTTTGTCGTTCGTGAGCTCGGTGCTTTTTTCTGAAATTTACAGAGAAGTGTTGTTTGTCAGAGTAAAAATGACCCAGCCGTTTGTTTAAATTCATTGTTCATGCTAGTTCAGACGGCTTTGCGCTGAGACCAGATGTGTTTTGTCTTATTTGGTCACATCCTGCAGTGTGCTGTGTACATATTCTTGCTGTGTTTATTCCTTCTAGGATAAACATTTTTGTTCTTTCTTATTTTTAATTATATGCCAAATTTAGTTAATCTAGTTTCCCGGTATGTATTGTGTACGGATTACATTTTGTTTTCTGGCAGGGGAGTTCTCTTCTCCCAGATGTCATAACAAAAAGAAAAATGGATCCAATGTTGGCTATTACATTGGGATGCAATTTGTACAAGTTATGGTATGCCTACTTCTTTATGTGCGTTCGTCAGCCCTCTCTATATGAACCTTCAACCATTCCTGCATTTATATTTCCCTGTTCTTGCATCCTGGGGGTAGGTCACTCAGGATTACTGAGTTAGCTGAATGACTGCAGTGGGTAAAATGTGCTACAGCTCTCTTTTTTCAGTCCATGTTCCAGATTTGGCAGGGTTCCGGGTTTTACTCAGTGCCGTTATCCAGCTAACTCAGTAACCCTGCTCTGTGAAATACCCCCCCCTGCTTGGGAGAGACTGGAGATTGTCTGGGCGTTCATGGACTCTCTCATTGGCTGACCATGGCAAAGACGTCTGTGGTTTCTGCACAGCTGGGAAGACTCGTTGTCTATCTTTGGAGCTCAGAAGAAGTGATTCCCGGATTTATTGGCCGTTATACGAAGCTGATCGTCTATAATATACCTTGGCAGTTTCATTTTCCTATTAGCCAGAGAGAGAGTTAATTAACAGGAAAATTTGCCAGCGTAATGGGAAGATGGGACCATTCCGAACTTTATACACCCTTCCTAATTAATGTTTAACAAATGAATGAGCGTGCTGTCCTGCCGTGGCATTTCCACCTCAAAAGCAATGCTTTCCCGCCAGATGGGGACCGATGAAATTTTAAATGTAGTCATCAGCGCCGTAGGGGGGTGGGGCGGCCTGTTAGGATGATTCCGAGGGCCCCGACTGACTGCAGCTGGGGCCCTCAAAACATTGTGCAGTAATTGTGCAGGGATGGGGTGGTGGGGCCCAATGTGAGATCTTTTCATGGGGCCCAAAATCCCTGCCAGCACCCCTGCATGTTGTCACGGCATTGTATTTGCATATATATTTATATATAGATGTTTTATGTTGTAGATGGATGTTTTATAGCGATGTAAAACGTGGAATTACTGCAATGCATTTTCCCTATATATAGGCCAGTCACGGAGAAGAAATACCTCTCCTTGACTGATCTGTGTGTCAGACTGGAAGCCACCGCTGGTGCGTTAATACGGGCGAGGGAAATGCCACCGTGCGTCGTTATTTTAAACCTACCAGAGGGCGTGCGTATCCTCGTGCATGTTGGCGGATGATCTCACACTCAAGTGCGTTTAATACGCCCCCCCTGGGCTCCACTGCTCCCACCGCGCTTTCCAACTGCAGGACCCAAAATGGAGGTTGTTTCCCGTTTAACAATCCAAACGACACCTTTTCCAAAAACACGTCTACTGTACGGTAATGTTTACGCACCTGCTGTCACCAGACCCCGTTAAGGAGAAGCAGCTTTATGTGTAGGGCGATTAACAACAGACATATCGTGTGTCCGGTAGTCCTCAGCTCTTTTCCCCCACCTCCTATTTGCATTAGTGATAACTTAAATGTCACCGCATGCCAGTTTTATCTTCAATGAAGGATGTGGTTGTTGACGGAGTGGTGCACCGTTTGCGGACGGCGGTCTCTGTGTGTGCATATGTGCAGTAGAAGAGGGAGTTGCCAGACTGAGGGATTTACCTTGAATTTCCCCGTAAAAATGTATGGGAGTTAATGACAGATGGGGGATTTTTTAAGAGGAGGTATGGGGGAGAAATTCTGTGAAAATTGCATGGGAGTCAGTTGAAGATGGGGGGGTTTTCAGGATTAAAAAAAGAATTATTAATAAAAAATTATTATTTAGGGGGAATTAATTCAGGCATCTGGCAACCTTGAGAGGGAGCCTCCATTGCAATGAGACCGCAGTTAATCTCGTGGAGTTTAATGCGCCCGTCTCTGGGCCTCCCGCCCCGAGCAAAGTTAAGTTCCATCACCACGCTCGGCGTAGCGGCGTTGGCGCCCTGTAGGGTGACATCACCAACGGCGAGGGGCGGCGTTGCCATGGTTACATTTCACGGAATGTGATCCGGGCACACCGAGCCACCGAGGCTCTCGTTCACACCTAGAAATCCGCAGATATATTTGCATCGCGGCATCTACCATCTTTTACGCTATGTATTATTTAATTTAACGCATGAGTACAAGCCACAGGCCGCGCATGTAAAATACCTAGGATGGCAGAATCCGGACTGCTAGTCCCCTCCCTGTCATAAGAGGCCTGACTGTGCTTTAAAATAGTTTTGGTTGATTGTGTATTTCAGTTAAAACCATCGAGTCAATGCAGCTGCAGTGTGTTTGTACTTATTTTCTTTGTACAGAAACCGATTATGCTATTTGTTCAAGTAACAAATTGCTGTTTATGTGCAAACTAATTTCTCTGAGATCAGTCATTTAGCCTTTTCTTTTTAGCTGATTAGTTTACTGATGTGAAATAATATTTACATGTTTTATAACTCACTTTGTTTTTTCAGTGTTGTAGTATGTAATCTGCTTATCGTCAAAAAGAAAAGGCTGTGTTGGAAGGTATTATGGGAAAACCAGACCCCCTAATAAAAGCGTGTGCAGAGAAGTGAACAGGCCTGAAAGGGAATAACGGGAATATCGGGAATATCGGGTGCGGCACTCCAGATAACAATCCTCTTGTGGACCCCGTCAGAACGGTCAAACACTTAGTCCTGGACCACCCTTTCATCCCCAGCAGGCCTCTCCACCTCCTGAGTGGGCCAATTTGTGATCGGACCAATTTAGCGGTTCGCACCCGCTTCTGGAACGGGACCGTTAGTGGCTTAAAAGGGGCGGTGGGAAAAAGGACCGCAGGAAGCACCTGCCCAAAGAGCACTTACTACACAGGAGGGGGATCAAATCGAATCAAAATTTATTTATATAGCACATTTCACAAACAATTGTCGCAATACGCTTCACAGAACACCCTGGCCTAAAAAAAACCCCACAAGAGCAAGCCAATGGCAACAGTGGCAAGGAAAATCTCCCTGATTGCGAAAGGAAACGTCAAAACAGCAAAGGGCACGCTCCTATTTGAAGTGTTGCCGTATTGGGCGATTTTCCCAATGGTGGATGTGTGTGTTTATATATAAAGTCATTTTTATATAACTGTATTTGAAATCGATGGGATGGCTGAGGTTTGAGATGAAGATGAGATTGTTTGTTCATGAATCCACATTTTATTCAAATGTACATTATGCTGTAAAATATCGTGGCTTTATTAGTTTATTAATAATATTAATAATATTTTGTACCTTCAAAACAGGGATTTTAGTCATTAGGGACAGCACAAATTCTGCCTGTAGCTTATGACACAAATACCTGCTCACAAAAGGATACTACTGTCAGCAGTAGGCCAGTAACCAGAGATGGTAGTAAAATGATCTTTGTGCAGTACTGTTCTGCAGAAAAGTTTCCTTAATAATAAATTGTCCCCTTTCACTGAGCTTCATAATCAGTCCAATTATGCACTTGAGGATTCAGACAGGGGGAAAAAAAGGACAGAAACATCTCTAACACTCGGGGTCTAGGGCTGCCTGTCCTTGATATAGCACGCAGTTATTTGTGTGTTAGTTGAGAGAGTAGTATTATTATTAGTAATAGTATTTGACTATAGTTACCTCAGCAACTAGTTTTAAATAATAATTTTTTTTTTTATTGTAAACCATTTGATGAGTCGGCTAACACCTGGCAACCTTGCCTCTATCCCCGCCCCCCCCCCCACTCTCAGCATTCAGCCGCGCCCCCATCCCCATGGCGGTGGTTCGCAGGGAGCTGTCCTGCGAGAGCTACCCCATCGAGCTGCGCTGCCCGGGCACCGACGTCATCATGATCGAGAGCGCCAACTACGGCAGGACGGACGACAAGATCTGCGACGCCGACCCCGCGCAGATGGACAACACCCGCTGCTACCTGCCCGACGCCTATAAGATCATGTCCCAAAGGTGAGTCCTGCCTCACCATCATTTGACCATCTTATAGGTGTCCCGGTGCTACCTGCCCGACGCCTATAAGATCATGACCAAAGGTGAGTCCTGCCTCACCATCATGTGACCATCTTATAGGTGTCCCGGTGCTACCTGCCCGACGCCTATAAGATCAGGTCCCAAAGGTGAGTCCTGCCTCACCATCATGTGACGTCTGCCATTGAGAGGCCTGAGTTCAGTGGTTGACAGTTAAACGCACAGAGTGAAATATGCGGCGATACAAACAGCAATACAAAATAAATAGTTCACGTTAAAAAAACTGGAATGTAAAAAGTATGCCAATCGGCAATTAGATTGTAATATACATTCAATACCCTGCTGTTTGTTTATGTTTTATTATTTATGAATAAAATAAACATAAATATGGTAAAATACAAATACATATGGTAGAATACAAATGATTAACACCAGCGTGATTTTAATATGGTATGTCCAAGCCAAGAATACCACTTGTACAGAATAGTGTCTGACAAACATTCCTCTCGTACAATTGCAGCCATAAATTAACGCCTACCATTAATTTACTTTGATAGAAATCAATGCTCATTTAAAAAATGACAAATATATGGATAATATATTATGAGTAGTCTCAAAAAGAACAAGTTTCAGAGCTGTTCTGCAAGTTTAAGCACTGTGCCCGCATTTGCATATCCGTCTTAAAAAAGCTTTCCTTTCTATTGTGTGTGCTGCCAGTTCATTGATATTCCAGTCTCATAACTAAGTGTGCCATATACTCCACAAGGAGCATGAATGATGTCTTTAAATGATCGAACTTCCTTCGCTCTGCGAATATAGTCTTACAAAGATAAGCTTGTGAGAACAGAGGCGAGGAATCCGATTGTCTGAACGGCAGACGCAATGGACACAGTCTGCACTTCTGTGCCAAGAACCCAACGCCACCAGACCCCAGGAACCCAAACGAGCCAACAAAATCCCGTTAGAGCTGGCGATTGTGAGAGTTTGTTTTCTCCAGGGAACGCAGTGCCCAGGTCTGAGATAAAGAATTAGACCCGTACTGCGCGCAGCAGGCTCCTGTTGGAGCTGCGATTCTGAGGTGGTTGACGTTCAACACAGCTTACCGCATGCGTGCGAACGTCTGTTTGGCCCCCGCCCCCCCGCCCCCGCGCTCCCTGGTGCTTCCAGCTGTTACCACAACGTTGGCTTGTAAATGAAAGTAAAGAAGAAAAAAAACAGTTTGCAACAAATGTTATCAACACACCGAGGGAGTTGATATGTAAAAAAAGAACAGGATATATGAACAGGTTTTTTTTTTTTTTGTATCACTGCAGGGAACGTCTATTAGAGCATAAAAATCGTGCATTTCAAAGAACGGACTGAAAACAATAATGATGGGATGATGCTGACTTCTGAATTTCTGATATCGTTGTGTCTTTTTCAGTGAATGTAACATTTTATTTCTATTAATTAGAAAACACAATCTTAGGGGGGCAGTGTAGCATACTGGTTGTGGTTCTGTATTCACACCTCAGGTTGTTTGATCCCTGATGGTACAGTGCTGGTGTGCCCTCTAGCAAGATACTTAACCCGCAAATGTTTTGGTAAAATGTGTAGCCTTGTAAACCTTTGTATTTATGGTATGTAAGTTGGTCTGGATGAGAGCTT
Organism: Synaphobranchus kaupii; assembly: GCA_029718625.1. NCBI lineage: Eukaryota > Metazoa > Chordata > Actinopteri > Anguilliformes > Synaphobranchidae > Synaphobranchus > Synaphobranchus kaupii. Next base: position 24,739,635 of record CM056395.1, on the reverse strand, counting down.
CTGTGAAATGTCTAAAATGTAAAATTGATTATAATATATATTTTTTTGATAATCCCATTGTGTAAATCAGTAAATGTAACCAGCCCGGACGGCGATCTTGGGTTGGGGCGGCACAGTGCTGTTCAGGAGGGCCTTTTCTGTACTGTGATAAAAATCGAACAGCGGTTGCCATTTTTTTTCCGCTAGCATTGCATTTGGCTTTTGTGTATTGCCCTCTCACAGGGCTCCGGGGCCTTCATAGCCAGTAATTGCTGTTGATATCAAAGCCATAGATCACCGAACAACTGAAAAGGCTTCTTCACATGCTACCTGAAGTAATGCTGATATCACGTCCTGGTGCTAGTGTTAATCCCAAGAAGAGATATGGGTCACTGGGAATGAAACCCCCCCCCCCCCCCCCCCCAACCCACACACGTCCTTATAGAACTTCCTCTCATTCATCAGTTACTCTCATCCACCTTATCAAGTTAAGAGCCTTCAATTGTCTGACTGATTTATGACACCGTTTGTTTCTTGGGGAAAAAAAAAGAGTTCTTAAAACAGTGTTTCAAGAGCTCTGTGTTTCAAGAGCTCTGTGTTTCAAAGTGTGTGTGTGTGTGTGTGTGTGTGTATGTGTGTGCAGCCAGGTGACAAATTAAAGGAAAAACCAACATAAAGTGTCTTAGTAAGGTGTTGGGCCACCACGAGCTGCCATTACAGCCTCAATGCCTTGGTGTAGATTCTGCCTCTAGTCTAGTATAGATTCTAGTCTCTGGAACTCTATTGGAGGAATGGAACACCATTCTTCCAAAAGATATTCCCTCATTTGGTGTTTTGATGATGGTGGTGGAGAGCTCCGTCAAACACGTTGGTCCAAAATCTCTCATAGGTGTTCAATTGGGTTCACATCCGGTGACTGCGAAGGCCATAGAATATGATTCACATAATTTTCATACTCATCAAATCATTCAGTGATGGATGGGGGCATTGTCATCCTGTAAGAGACCACTCCCATCAGGATATAAATGTTTCATCATAGGATAAAGGTGATCACTCAGAATAACTTTGTATTGATTTGCAGTGACCCTTCCCTCTAAGGCAGGGGTGGGGAACCTCATCCGCAAAGAGCCGGTGTGGGTGCAGGTTTTTGTTTTAGCCCAGCACTAACACACCTGATTCAACTTATTAACTAATCACGCTTTTAAATCAAGTGCTGGGCTAAAACAAAAACCTGCACCCGCACCGGCCCTTTGCGGATGAGGTTCCCCACCCCTGCTCTAAGGGGACAAGTGCACACAAACCATGCCAGGAAAAGTCCCCCCACAGAGCCACCAGACCCCCTCACTGTAGAGGTTTTTCCTTTAATTTGTCACCCGTCTGTGTATGTATATATATATGACTAATAAACAGAATGATTCTCCCAGATTGAGTCTCCCTGTTGGATCGTAAACAAATAGCCATATTCTGTACTAATGATTCTCGTCTTCTTTATGGTGCAGGAAACATAATTCTCCTCACATCACATGCGATTTATGTGGTGTGTGCGTTTCTGTCACATTTAAATCATGCCAGATCTGTGACCTACTTTCGGATTTTACGATTTATAAAGAACATGTAAGCTCAGTAAATAGGAGCAGCAGAATGTTTCATATTATTTTCCTACGTTGCCAATAGATCCCCGCGCTGGAGCGAGATGAAATGACTGATTGATGTTAATAACAGCACAACTGTTAACTCAGTATTAAGCAAAAGCATGGAATTTGGAGTAAATAAAATTAGTAGCATTTACATTGTGAAGGCAAAATAGATTTAGCAGGACAATACATTAAATAAATAAATAAAGTAAATTTCTGTTTCTTATATAATTCCAGTGAGCATAGAATAATGTTGTCATAGGATATAGTACAACAGCATGAACAGTAATCAAGAAGAAACCTGGAAGGTATGACACATGCTGATAAGAAACCTGAGAGGAACCCTGAGAATTGGGAATGGACCAAAAACTGAGCCGTGAGGTATGCCAATAGAGAGATTAGTGATAAGGAGTCCGTCTCCAGGACACCAACAATGGCTGACCAACAGAAGATAATATCCAAGCAAAAGTAATATCAGGGATTCACAGATGGGCAAGGTGGTAGGACATAGTTCCGTACCTTTTCAGTTGGCAGCGGAAATTAAGTTTTGAAGTTTGAGTTATATAACTAATACAAAATGAAATGTTTGGTGGCAATATTATTTTGGTGCACCACTAGGATGAGCTCTGGTTCAGGATCAATGGAACTATGAACCAACAAAAGTGACCCTCTTAAGATCTGATTACAATTAAAGCTCTTTTTTCCCAGTCACTGTTTAACATTTGAAATGTGTTAATTGTAGATAAAAGCAGAAACTCTTTGTGAAGTATCAACATGGATTGTTTATCCCTTGGTGGATGTAAACCAAAATATTTTTTTTCAGTGCTGCTTCTTAGGCTCTGAGCCTGCAACACTGCATATTGAATCATGCCAGAAAAATACATAAATAATAATAATAAAATATGAGCTCAGCCTTGAAAACTTTCAAGTAGAACTGATGTAGCACAGGAAGCATGCAAAAGAACTCGGAACAAAATCCCCAGAAATAAATCTTTTTTTTGTCTCTTATTTTTTTGCCAGCATTATCCTCCACGGGATATGATGTCGGTCCGTAGGTAGCAGGCAGGGACAGGCGGAACTGTTCTACTAGTCTTTTTTCCCCCAACTCTTTTCTGATTTGAATATCCTGTGAGAAAACCTTTTTTTTTTTTCGTTCCCCCTGCCTTTGAAAATGTCTTCTGGGACCCAGAGAAAAGCTGTTATTCCTCGGAATTATGTCATCCGTGCTCCACATAGGGACTACAGGATAAATGTGCTCCCGCACATCAAAGAACTCCCGGCAGTCCCTCTCACTGCATATTGGACAAATGGTGACATTTGCCCTCCACTAAAGCATGCATGGCAAATGCAGCACATGGATTATTCAACAGAAAAAAAGAAGAAAAAAAAAACAAGTGGAGTGTTTGTATTCATTATTGGAATCCTTGCTCTCTTTCCTGATGGCTGCCATGGCTAATATAATTGGAATAGGACGGCCATGATTTCAACTTACTCATAGAAAATGGAGGGGAGCGCCACCAATCGTGGAGTACGTTGGTGACAACCAAAACAACAACAGCGATGGTGATTGGCGGATATATTCTGCTTACTTCCTGGTAATTTCCACTGGGACCAGCCAGAATCTTTCCACCAATCACCTTCAACATCATTCGGTTGATTCTTACCAACATTGCTCATGGTTAATGGTGTTTCTCTCAGATTTATTTATGTGTACAGTGGCATCACAGCCATTATATTCTTTTCCCTATGGTTGGGCAAATTGCAGAAATCAATATGATTCCCCCAATCAGATTTAGTTTAACGGCTCAATATTTTGTCTGCTATTGTATGCTGGCACGCATAGCAGTGTTCAACTCAGTAAAGATGAAAAGCTTATGCAAGAGGCTGCAATAAACAAATGATAGTGCAGAAAACAGTTTTCCTCTTTCCCTGTTTTTTGACTGTTCAGTGCTACTCCGTCTGAATATAGATGATTTATATGTGACTGTGCGCTGTGCGCTGTGCCACGGAGCCCGTTGATTAGCAGGCGATGCTATTATGAAGGAATTAAATAGTAAAGCGATGCTATTTCGCATTTTTATTATTTTTTTCCTTCAGAAAAGCGATGCAATAAAAACGCTGCTTGCGTGCGGGGGGAATACAACGCTGAGACGCGGCCGAGGATAATGGCGAGATATGAAAGAGGAGTGCAATATGCAGAAAACCTCTTAGACCAAGCAGTCTCCAGCACTCCTGAAAATGGTCTTTACCCAGCAGACTGTCCAATAAATGCTCGCCGTGTTTAAAGATTACTGCTGGAATTTAAGCCCAATTCCCCTCTGCGCCCGCAGTATCTGCTTCCTCTATTATATAACGGCCCCACCAATTCTCAATTCTGAAAGCACTTAAACAACGCCATATTTCTTACTTCTTTTTATAGGCCCACTAGATGACATCACTGCCCCCCCCCCCCCCCCCCCCACACTCCAACCAACTGATAAGAACCTGCTGCCTTTCCATTTGGCCAGTTAGGTGCTGTAAATTTGCGCGGGCAGTGTAACCTTTCAGCTCTGAGACGGGCAGGTCCCGATGAGGAGGACCTCAGCAGCGATTAACGCTAACTCCTGAAATTCCTCCTCGGAAAATATTTGCGAGGGGGGTTCAAATGTGTGGTTGACTGATAACTCCCAGCGGTGGGGCGGGGGTTGGGGGGGGGGGGGGGGGGGGGGGGGCAGGTCAAACAGAGAGTGAACCTGCTAGCTCTCTAATTT